>JAKUCV010003251.1:0-28950 GCA_028386065.3 Turnera subulata | reverse complement strand
TCACAGCTTTTTGACAGGGACACCAGCGTCTTGTCATTGAAGTACGGAGGGGATTATGGTTCCCTTGGAGATAGATCAAAAGTGCCCCTGGGAAGGTCTCCCCTAATAGCAGCCGTACAAGCGCTCTACAACCGCAAGGACCCCTACGCGTTGAAGAACAGCTTGTCAGTTGTCGTCCAGATGATTTCAGAGTTTGTAAGAAGCGATCTTGTGATGAATCGTCACAAGTTTGATGAGAGTAAGGCTGCAGATCGTGATATGGAGTTTGTGGAGAACAATTGGGCGAGCAATTCCAAGGCAGTGAGGAGTGTGACTAGTTCTAGTGTGTATTTTGCCACACCTATTATACTACCGCTGAGCAAGCCGGAGGAGGCCATAAAAAACGTTGACGATGCAAATAAGGTTGGGTTGGTGTCGCTTCTCTGGTCTCCCATTTCTTCCACCACCAAAGATTAGCATGCATGGCCTGTTTGGGACTTCTTCATCGGATCGGATGTGCCATGCATAATTAAGATCCTATGTTGGATTGGATTCACCACCCACTTAATGTACTACAAAATAAAAATGCACCCTACCTAGCTATATATGTATAGGGGTGTATGTGTGTCTATGCGTACTATATGTACATGCAAGCATGTGATGGTGTAGTGTACGAACATCCGTGCATGTTTCATGATGAATAAAAAAACATTAAGAATAATGCTTATTGGTCATAATTCATTAAGGCTTGTACTTCTACAACGGCAAGGTTCAATCATCCCCTGGATTAATTTTACGGTATAACAATTAATTACCCAAATATAGGACTAATTCAATTCTATTTAAGTTTGAAAATTAGCTTTTTATATCAACGCTTTAACGGGTGGTTAAATAAACAAAAAAGGGTCAAAAGACGGATCAAATAAATTAGCGGAAACTAAAGGACAACAATTGGGGAAAATTGGGAGATTAGTGCTGATTCAAAGCCTGAGTAAGACTTAGTCGTCGTGTGTCAAACAGAGATACTATTTTTTGTATTGGAAACAAATTCGGCTCCGAAATTCGAGTGCAGGACCGTGGCATCCTGTTGTCACTTTGGGCTCATGGCTCTGAAAATGGGTTTGGGAATGATCGAACAGCGGGCTTGATGGGTTTAATCTTCTAGCAAGTAAAAAGCGTTTTTGAGAAATCGGATCGTTGAAGTCGGTACTATATACCCTGTAGTTGGGCCTGAGCCAGTCCAGAAAAATCCAACAATTGCGTGTATCACATTTTTTTTCTTTATTACGGAGTTGTATTAGTAAGTAGTAACCGTGAATCAAGTCTAAATATTTCTAGAGGTAAAAAAAATATTATGCTCATCGCATTAGTTGGCATATCACTATTAATATCATAACCAAACATGGATTGCTTTTTCCTATTTTTAGGGAAATAAACTTTTTACTTTTTCTCTTCTAAAGAACCTTAATTGGTTATAATATTACTAATAAGATGCCACTTAATATGCAATGAGCACCAAAAATTTATCTGACAAGGTGTCAACCCCACGCTAGAGAAGAAAAGAGAATACAAATCAACTGATCACTTAAATAAAAGAAAGTTTATATTTAATCTCTTTAGGGAATCAAAATTAATGATAACCTCGCATTTTTTCTCTGTCTCACTTTGTAAGGAAAACTAAACTGCCTGTATCACATTTTCATTGTCTCACTTGTCATTAGAATCTTGTGAAATCTGCTCTAGACACTGCCACACAATCAAAAGATGTACGAGGTGTGATTTAAAAAGTACTTGCCATCTTGTGGAAGAAAACAAAAAGACCGGGAACACAGAAAAAAAAAGAGATAATTATCTGTTTAGAAATGTACGTAATGGATGGAAGGATAAGAAATATGATAAATTTGTTAGCAAGTCGGGGAGAAAACAAACGAGGCCCAAATGAGATCCACACTCGTGGGCTTGAACACCATAAAATAACCTAAAACCTTAAGACATTAGGTATATGGGTCCATTCCACTTATCTTTTGCTCACTTGGTCTCTTTCTATCCGATGTGGGACAAGTACTCATAGTTGAACACCCAACAAAATTAAACTACTTTCTAAAAACTACATTCCTTGTGCAGTCTGCAATTTATAATTTTGGAACTACTTAGAAGCAATTTCACAGATTTGCAATCCCAACTACCTTAAACCCCCAAAGCGTAGGGACGTCTAGTGTAATTTTCTCAGAGTTTTCACTATTTATATCTCAACATCTGGCGGAAGATGGGCACCTCTCCTTTAACGGCGAATAGACTGGAAAGAAGCACTTGTGCTGAGTAAGTATTATCCACACTTGTTTTTCTTTTCTTTTTTCAATTCAGGGTTTCATTCTTATAAGCTTCAGGTTATAATTCTTTTTTTTTTTGTTCCCAAGACTAGTTATCTTCCATTGTTTGATAATAAGTGGAAATCATTGTGTAGCTCTCCTCAGTACCCATTTTTTCTCTACTTTTTTTTTTGATGAAAACCCATTTTTTCTCTACTTGCTCAGCAAAATAACAACTTTTTAGCCATATCCAGTGCCTAAATATCTTTGACAATATTAAGTTAAAGTTCAAAACAACCACGTCTCAACAGTCAAGACTTTGAAACGAAGTGGTAATCACAACCGTACAGTTTTTTTTTTTTTTTGATATAATCACAAGCGTACAGCTTAAGTTTACTAAATTCCGCAGTTCCGTGTTTAAAATGCAACACAGTACTCTTTGTTTTTGTTGCTGTTGATGATTTAACACAAGTAAAAGCAGCAGCATACTGTAAATGAAAACACTAGTAGGACTGTAGAAGGCTAAAACTAGTTTCCATTTATGAGGATTGATTCCCTATATATGTAAGCTGTGTTTTTTTGGAAGAAAAATTAATTAAATTATATTAAATTTGCAGGTTGAATATATATAATTGGGAGATATGCTTTCGCACTGGTGTCCTGGACCAACCCACCTTTAAGGGATAACAAATAGAGCGTGGTAGCAGCAGGGGCATGGATTTGCTTGATTTTGTTGGTGGTTGAACTTGGATGCTCCGGAGCAGTACGAGTTGACCCATATTCCTCATCAGGGTCAGGGATACTACCGGAAGAATATTATCCAGCAGCAGAAGACAAATATTCCTCCAATATATTCCCAACTCAGGAATTTAATTTAGATGCACGGGCTCCAGTGAGGCGCTACACCGACTTCATCGCCAAGATCCGCAGTTTACTAAACCCAGGGTTAATCAATGGGATTGCAAGCATGCCCGCCAGGGTGTTGACAGGCATAGATCGCTATGGACTGTTGAAAATCAATGTCGCAAGCACACAAACATTCGTGGTGACCGTGGTCATAGATCTCAATGATTTATACGTTCTGGGTTTTCACTGCAATATTAATAACATTTACTAGTACCTTACGTTCAGTCAAGCAGAACCTGATAATTACGGTGATTCAAAAAAGCTTTTTGATTCCAAGAAAACCACCTTCAAGCTTTTGCCCTACGAGGGGAGTTATGCTGCACTGAGAGGTAGAGATGTGAACCTGGGAAGACAACCACTGATAGATGCCCTAACAATCGTCGTAAAGGTTAACGTAGATGTTTACCAGTTGAAGCCTCCTTTCGTGATCGTTATCGAGATGATGTCAGAGGCTGTAAGAAGCGGTTATGTGATGAATTTTGTGGCTGAAAATTATGCATTGGCACGAGGGGCCAAGGCGACCGAATAAGTGAAGGCAGTGGAGAACTCGTGGTCAACTATGTCCAAGACAGTCTGGAAAACAAAGGGCAATATACTTCCTAACAAAATTGACCTTATAGCTGGAAAATGGGAGGTAACCACGCTTACTGAAATCCAAAACCAGCAGTTGGTTTAATTAATTTGTGGCAGCTTGATGCTTGTGACGATATCTTCTCCTTCTTCTCCTGCGACCCAATTAATAAGCTGCTGCAGGTAGGCACCCGCGCTGTTGGTCATCCTAGTTGCCAAATGATGCTGCTCATCATCCCCAATTATTTTTCCGTGGATTTGTTTGGGGAGCGGGCTTGATGGGTTGAACCTAGTAGAAAGGAGAGTTGCTTTTGGACGCGAACTGTTTTATAAGGATGAATAAAAGTAAAATTTGATGAAAAAAAAAAAACTTTTTTTTTTATGCTAATCGACACTTTATAGTTTATTCAACTATGTAAATAAAGTCATACATCATACAATGGACTACTCCGAGTCATTAAGGGAATGACAAGGAGCAGCTCAGTAGTATCCAAATAAGAAAACACTAACTATATTATCTTTTTGGGGCATATGTGTGGCTTAGACGAGATAGGAAATGGATGGAAGGATACAAATATGGGTATTATATTAAAAAAAACTTATATTTTTTTGGCATCTGAATGAGCTCTTTTGCAAGTTTATTTTGATTTCCATCAATTCAATGAATTTATCTGGGGGATGTTTTCTGTACATTTGTATAGAAGATGGGGACCAGGCCCTCTGTTTTCTTTCCCTCCAGCCTGGTGACATATATGATAACTGTCCTTGGGTTCACATGTAATAATTGTCCTTAGGTTTACAAGATGTAATAATTGTCCTTAGAATCACTTGTGATAAACGTCCATCTGTCACGCATACAACCTGCTCACATCTTCGGAAGATATTCGTCATTGAAAAGGAGTCAAGTGCGTGTTAGATTTTGTGTGAGATTGCGATTGCTGGTTATGTTGTTATGGGACTCTAGTTTCTGCTTTTGTTGTCGCTGTGTGCTCCATGATTTTGACATTGTACATATTCTATAATTGCTAATAATATATCATCGTCTTATCAAAAAGTTATTAAATAAGGGTCATTGTCAAGTTTCCAGTAAGAGCTGTTAGTCTTGTTCCACTAAGATTCTTGTACGACTTTTACACTCCTATTAAAGAATACATAGATGACGGCATTTGGTCAGCATCATCTGATGACACCAATACGTGCAAGCAATTTCACAGACTTTGCAACCCTGCCCCCAAAACAAAGGGACGTCTATTGTAATTTTGTTAGAGTTTGTCACTATATATATATCTCAAACATCTAACACAACTTCTGCACCTCTCCTTCAACGACGGCTTGACAAAATTACACAACAAAACTCTTGTATTCTGTAAGTGTTAATTATCGTTTTTCTTTATGCATGGTTTAATTAGTCCTTTTATTGATAAGCTTCATACGATCGCTTGTATTGGTTTATTATCTCTTCAATTTCGAGAATTAATATATATATGATGATGATGATGATGAAAGAAAGAATCAATTAAGGTTTGCAGGTAAGGGGTGGAAGATGAAGTTGTGCAGGGTGCAGGTAGCTGCAGTACTTGTGGGCGCATGGATTTGCTTGACTTTGGTGGTTGGATCCGGAGCAGTACGGGTTGGCCCATCCAGGGTGGAAGAAGAAGGAGAAGAATATCCACATGATCTATATCCAGCAGAGAAAATTTCGTCTACATTCAAAACTGTGGAATTTTATTTCGATCAAGCCACTTCAACCAAGGAATACAAAGCGAAGCTGATCAACGTGATGAGGAATCAACTAAAATCAACCGTCTCTTTCTTTGGCATCCCAAGCCTGCCAACCAAGAAGGTGACCGGGGTGGACCGCTTTGGTTTGGTGACACTCAATTATAGCAGCGAAGCAGCTGTCTCTCTGGTCATAGACGTCAACAATTTATATCTTGTAGGTTTTTACTCCAATAATCCAAAGGCAAACCCGCAAAAGGCCTACTACTACTTTACTGGGGATGCAGGATACAGGGATGCAGTACAGCTTTTTGATACAGACACCAAAGTCGAGAGTTTGGGGTACGGAGAGGATTATGGTTCCCTGGGAGATAGATCAAAAGTGGACCTAGGAAGAGTTCCACTGATATCAGCCGTAGAAGAGCTCTACTACCGCAAGAACAGAGGTGTGTGGAAGAGTAAGCTTATAGTCCTCATCCAGATGGTTTCAGAGTTTGTAAGAAGCGATCTCGTGATGAATCGTGTGCTTGAAAAGTTCGAGCACCGTATGCCCGCACACAATGATGTGCAATTTGTGGAGAACAATTGGACAAAGAATTCCAAGGCAGTGAGGAGTGTGACTAGTTCGAGTCAGTATTTTGCTACGCCTATAGAACTACCTAGCGGGACGGTGATAAAAAACGTTGACGATGCCATTTACTACGGGTTGGTGTCGCTTCTCGCGTCTCCCACCACCCAAGATTAACATGCATTGGCCTGCTTTTCCCATCACTCTCTACAGCTAAATTAATTAAGGGCGACTTCTTCATCGGATCGGATATGATGTGCCATAATTAAGATCCTCTGTTGGACTCACCACACTTGATGTACTTTTTTCTATTTTTGAACATAACACTTAATGTACTTGAAAATAAAAGTGCACCCTGCCTAGCTATATATGTGTAGAGGTGCATTTGTGTCATTGTGTGTGTCTATGCGTACTATAAGTACATGCAAGCATGTGATGGTGTATTGTATTAAGGCAAAAAAAAAAGTGATGGTGTACTGTACGAACATCCGTGCATGTTTCATGATGAATATAAAACCATTGAATGAATAATGTTTACTGGTCATAATCATTAAGGCTTGTACTTCTACAATTTATATATACCGACAACGACAAGGTTCAATCATCCCCTGTATTAATTTTAGGGTATAATAATTAATTACCCAAATATACAACCAATTCAATTCTATTTAAGTTTGAAAATTAGCTTTTATATCAACGCTCTAGCGCGCGGTCAAATAAATAAAAAAGGGGTCAAAAGACGGAACCAAATTAATTAATGGAAACTAAGGGACAACAATTCACCCCTAAAAAGCAAAAACTAAAGGGACAACAATTAGGGAAAATTGGGAGATTAGTACCTTTTTTTTTTGTCAGTACTAAATGGGAGATTAGTACTAATTCAAGCCTGAGTGAGATTTAGTCGTGTGTCCAGCGGGGATACTGTTTTTTGTAATAGAAACAAATTGGGCTCCGAAATTCGTGTCCAGGACCGTGACATGCTGTTGTCACTTTGGGCTCATGGCTCTGAAAATGGGCCCTTGGTTTTAACTTCTATGTCCATTTGGGAAAGATCGGACAGCGGGCTTGATGGGTTTAATCTTCTAGTAAGTAGAGAGCATTTTTGAGAAATCGGATCGTTGAAGTTAGTACTACATACACTATAGTTGGGCCTGAGCTACATGATGAAACCCTGTCCTGTGGCCTAATGGGCTGTAACGAGAAGAAGAAAAAAAAATAAAAGTTCCAAGTTATGATTGGGTTGATAGGGTCCAGAAACTCATTTACGCGCAGCGACCGAATCAGAATAAAATCATGTCCTCGTAGATTATGGAGAAATTTTTTTGAGGCTAATGAAGAAAAAGAAAGGGGATTATTTCACACTTGTTTTATTATTCCTGTCAACTATATTTTAACTATTTCAACTAGAAGCTTAAATTAAAATTTGTATTCTAACATCTCCATTAAAATTTGTCATCTTTGTGGAAGAAAACAAAAAACCGGAAAATCATAACACAAGGAAATTGAAAAAAAAAAGGACTTAATTATCGTTTTAGGGGTTGACATGTGGCTTAGAAGAGAAAAGAAATGGATGGAAGGCCGATGCTTTTTTTTTTGGGGGGGTATCTGAATGAGCTCTTTTGCACGTTTATTTGATTAGTTCTTCCATCATTTTCAATAAATCGATGGGAGGGAATTATCTGTACCAGGCGTTTTTGTTTCCTTTCCCTCAAATTTTGTCGCATATATATAATAAGCCCTAGAATCAATAAATTGTTGGGCCCGGTGACACTATCTTGCGGAAATAATATCACCTCACAAGGAAATAAGCAAGTGGAGGACAAAAAAAATAAATGACACACAATATTTAACGTGGTTTCCCCCTAAGGTATTTTTTCTCGTTATTTTGTCACTCCCTAATTTAAGAGGAGAATTTATCTTCTCAATTTTTCTTCCCTCTTACACACTCTCTCTTTCACTCTCTTATTCACACTTGTTGTGAATGTTGGGATGCTTTGAAGAGCAAATGAGAAGCCTATTTATAGGCATCCCGTCAGGGACCAATTTGCAGAAACCAGGAACTTCAGGGACTAATCTGCAAAACACTTAGTGCTCCACTAATAGCAATTAGTGCTCCATTAATGCTAGTGGTGGGCCCCACAATGAGGTGGAACCCACTCACCAAAAATTCTCTCCCTTCCGACTACATGTTGGGGGGATCCACCAGTCCGGCAGCTTCACAGCAGTATTCAAACTTGCCTCTAGGAAGTGTCTTCGTCAGCATGTTAGATCCATTCTCTTCCGTATGGATCTTCTCGAGTTGCAACATCTTCTTCTCCAGTACATCCCTGATCCAATTATATCTCACATCTATGTGTTTCGATCTGGAATGAAAGGAGGCATTCTTCGCAAAATGGATAGCACTCTGATTATCACAGAATAGCTGATAGCTATCTAGCGAGAATCCAAGTTCAGTTAAGAACTTCTTCATCCATAACAACTCTTTACATGCTTTCGTTGCTGCAATAAACTCAGCTTCTGTAGTTGACAGAGCAGCACACTTTTGTAGCCTCGACTGCCATGACACTACTCCCCCTGAAAAATTAATCAGGTATCCTGATGTAGATTTTCTGGAACTAACATCACCAGCCATATCTGCATTAGTGTATCCAACCAGCACCGGTTTGTCTTCTCCATAACATAGACACATTTTGGAGGTTCTACGTAGATACCTGAAAATCCACTTGACAGCATTCTAATGCTCTTTACCAGGATTATAAAGGTATCGGCTCACCACTCCGACTGCGTGAGCAATGTTTGGTCGGGTACATACCATGGCATACATCAAGCTTCCCACTGCTGAGGTATATGGAATCCGCTCCATCACTTTCTTCTCCTCATCTGTAGATGGACTCTGCTCAGGGCTAAGTCTAAAGTAGTTAGCAAGAGGACAGCTGACTGCTTTAGCTTTATCCATGTTGAATCGTTGAAGTACCTTCTCTATATACTTCTCCTGAGACAGCCATATCTTCTTGGCTTGTTGATCTCGAATAATTCTCATCCCGAGAATTTGTTTTGCTGGCCCCAAGTCTTTCATGGCGAAAAACTAGCTTAGCTGTGCTTTCAAGCTGTTGATTCTGGAGACATTCTGGCCAACAATCAGCATATCATCCACATAGAGCAATAGGATGATGAAGTCATCGCCAGAAAATTTCTGGACAAATATACAGTGGTCTGAAGTAGTCTTCTTATAGCCCTGTTGCTCCATCACCGACTCAAACTTCTTGTACCACTGTCTTGGGGCTTGTTTTAAGTCGTAGAGGCTCTTCCTCAATCTACAAACATAATCCTCTTTTCCTTTCTGCTGGAAACCCTCTGGCTGCTCCATGTATATTTCTTCTTCCAAGTCACCATGTAGGAAGGCTGTCTTGACATCCATTTGTTCAACCTCCAGGTTGAGACTTGCAGCTAATACCAACACCGTACAGATTGAGGTCATCTTTACCACTGGTGAGAAGATTTCATCAAAGTCTATCCCTTTCCTTTGACTGAAACCTTTGACAACTAATCTTGCTTTGAATCTGGGAAGTGGACTGTGCTCTTCATGCTTGATCCTGAACACCCACTTGTTCTTCAATGCTCTCTTGCCTTTAGGCAGCTTCACCAGCTCAAAAGTCTTGTTCTCATGTAAGGATTTCATCTCTTCTTGCATGGCTTGTATCTACTTCTCCTTATGCTCATTAGTAATAGCTTCGTCATAGCTTTCTGGTTCTCCCCCGTTAGTGAGTAATGAGTACTCGTTCGGGGAGTACCTAGTAGAGCGATGCACAACTCTACCATACCTTGTGCGATAAGGAGAATTACTTGATGGCTGAGGATGGTCATCCCCGACTGTATCATCATTGCCATCATCCTCGTTACTATCAGCTTCTGCTGACTCATCTTCAGTAGGAACTTCTGGAATTTCAGGATGAATATCCTGAACATCATCTCCAATTTGTCTTGGTGTCTCAGTTGGAGGTAGCTGAAACTCCTCTTGATCTTCACTAGAGAGTTCTATCTGTGGTGTTGCAAGAACAGTAGCACCACTATTAACTACCCAGCTTGACTCCTGGAGAGTGAGGTTGATGATATCATCATCACAAACTACATTGAACTCTCCCAGAGAATTCTCTTCATCATCACTGCTTTCTTCTTTCTTCACATCTTTGCCTTTGTTATTCTTTTGGTACTTTTTGAACTGTCGGCAGAATCTCTTGATGTGGCCCTTCTTCTTGCAGTAATGGCACTCAACATTGACAAATTTGTTGGACTTTCCTCTGCTCTTGTCTCTGCTACTTTGACCTTTGTTCTGGCTTTTCCCAATCGTCACTATAGCCAAGACCTCTGACTGGGAAGAAGATGAGCCTTGTGTTCTTCGTCTCATCTCTTCATTCAGAATGCTACTTTTGACGGTTGTCATACTCACGACACCGTTAGGTGCAGAGTTTGTAATTGAAACCTTCAAGGTTTCCCATGAATCTGGGAGTGTTGCCAGAACCATAAGAGCAAGTACCTCATCGTCAAATTTTACGCCCATACTAGCCAACTGATCCACGATCCCTTGTATCTCATTTAGGTGATCTGCAATCAATTTGCCTTCCTGGTATTTTACTTGTATCAACTTCGTCAAGTAAAATAGCTTGTTGTTCCCTGTCTTTGAGGCATATAATTCTTCGAGCTTCTCCCACAACGTTCTAGCATGCTCAATGCAAGAAACGTGGTTGTAAACATTATTCTCAACAAATTGTCGTATATAGCTGCAGACTTGGATGTGTTCAAACTCCCACTCCTTGTCTGACTTATCTTCAGGCTTTATCGTACTGAACACCGATAAATGCATCTTCGTCACGAATAGGAGATCCTTTATCTTGTTTCTTCATAAGTGGTAATTTGTGCCATCAAGGGTGATCATCTTGTTTATCCTCCCCTCCATCTGGATCAAAGACTAACTAGCTCTTCGATCTAGGAGACTCCTTGCGATGACTAGTACCCGTACAAGTAGTGAATTGAACTGATTCGATAATTCCCAGGAAAGATGGCCTAACCAATCTCCTAAAACAGAATTATTATTCCAAGATAAATCCCCAGGAAAGACTGGAGGAACAAAGGTTCACTTAAAACCCATTCTCCTAGACAGGATTCACTTGCACAGTGTATTAATTCACAACCTTGCACTTGACAAAGCACAAACCTTCTGCTCCGCTACCAGTTGTTGGGCCCGGTGGCACTATCTTGCGGAATTAATATCATCTCACAAGGAAATAAACAAGAGGAGGACAAAAAAGATAAATGACACACAATATTTAACGTGGTTCACCCAAATACCGGGCTACGTCCACAATCCCGATCCCACGAAAAAAACTTCTACTATAAATAGTAGGCTTACAAGAGAGACTTCCCTAAATTTTAGGGATATAATCAGCCTAGAGTTCTACCCAAAAATAGTGTCTCAGAAGGTGTTTCCCAAGTATTTGTCAAAAATACCCCTAATGTATTTTTTCTCACTATTTTGTCACTCCTTAATTTAAGAGGGGAATTTTTCTTCTTAATTTTTCTTCCCTCTCACACACTCTCTCTTTCACTCTCTTATTCACACTTGTTGTGAATGTTGGGATGCTTTGAAGAGCAAATGAGAAGCCTATTTATAGGCATCTTGTCATGGACCAATTTGCAGAAACTAAGAACTTCAGGGACTAATCTGCAAAACACTTAGTGCTCCACTAACTGCTCCACTAATAGCAATTAGTGCTCCATTAATGCTAGTGGTGGGCCCCACAATAAGGAGGAACCCACTCACCAACATAAATATCCATCCAACTCATTTTCCGTGTATAAGATTATGGTACCTGTCGCTCAGACGAGATAAGGAATGGATGGAAGGATACAAATACGGATTATATATTTTTTTTAAAAAAAATGGGTATTTTTTGGGGCATTGAATGAGCTCTTTTGCACGTTTGTTTTGATTTTCATCAATTCAATGAATTGATAAGGGGGGATGTTTACTGTATGCCTGTACGTAGAAAATGGGAAGCAGACCCATTGTTTCAATTCATTGAATTGATAAGGGGAAATGTTTTCTGTATGCCTGTACGCAGAAAATTGGAACCAGGCTCTTTGTTTTTATTCCCTCTAGTTTTGTCGCATATATATAATAATTGTCCTTAGAATCACTCGAGTACTGGTAAGCTCAAGCTCGGCTCGATAGCCCTCCAAGCTCGACTCGAGCTCGGCTCGAGATAAGCACGAGTCGAGTTCGAGTAGTCAGCGAATCGATCCCGAATAGCTCGCAAGTAGCTTGACTCGCTTACACCCTTAAGGGCAACAACAAATGATGCCTGTTGGAGGTGCATCTTCATCACATCCATGGCAGCAAACATTCTCAAGCTCGATGCCACCTTTCCAAGTGTCTCAGCAGCAGCTCCTCCAATTGATCAATCAACAAATGTTAGTTTTCCCAATTCTATCCCGATGCCAAGTTGTCCTCCATCACGTCCTGTTTCGAAGAACAATTCTGCAGGTTCTCACAAATCAACACACTGATTTGTTTACTTGTATTATTATGTTATATTTGTGGCTTTATGTTTTATTTGTTTAAGGCAAGGAATTTGGTGCCAAATTATATGTGTTGAGAATTTCATATGATTTGGAACAGTGTCAGATTCTATGTTCACTTTGATTAATTGAGATGTTGAATGTTTGCATTTATTCTATTTTAGTTTTTTGGGTTCAATGTTCAGGTTGATGTCTTCAATATTCATGTTTTTGGTGTTTCTGGGTTCTGGGTTTCATGCGATTATTTTTTTTAATTTATTTATTTTTCCTTACGTGATGCTTACGGTTTGGTTACAGCAAAGGATTGTAAGTAAAGTATTTTGCTTACCAATTACTTACCGTTTCCTTACGGAAATGTTTGTCTACGAATGGGGCCCACTGATTGTTTTGTTAAGGAACACTTACCGTTTCCTTACGGGCAAAAGCCGTTAGGAAACCTTTCTAACAGTTTCCTTACAAAATCCTTACGGATAGGAATTTACTTACGAACGGTTTGCTTACGGATGTTTCCCGTAAGGAAACTGATAGCAAACGGTAAGCATTGTTTTTCCCGTAAGGATATCGTAACGAATAGGTAAGAAAACCTGTTTTCCTTACTAATTGCTTACGGGAAGGTGCCAGAAATTGGTAGTGACTGTTTCAATTCAATGAATTGATAAGGGGAAATGTTTTATGTACGCCTGTACGTAGAAAATTGGAACCACGCCCTTTGAATTCATTCCCTCCCGTTTTGTCACATGTATATAATAATTGTCCTTAGAATCACTCGTGATGCTTGGTCAAGATTTTAATCAAGGGTCATTGTCAAGCTCTAGCAAGAGCAGTTAGTCTTGGTCCACTAAGATTATTGTACGACAAAACAATGGATTTTTGATAAAGCATATGGGATATTAGAGGTACTCTAACATACTAATTATATACTCAAAAGGAACTTTTCAAAAATTTTGGATTGGTAGTCAAGCAAAATTAATTAAGGATATCTTGCTTCAGTTTCAAGCCAGAGAAGTAACTCTCATAACTAAATCATTGGAGGGTGCTGCCCGGGTGCATTTGGGTTATAGAACACATGGCAAAACCAATTTTGCATATGGTATTGTTTACCTTGGTTGTAGCTTCTATCTTTTATAATTGTTCTTGTAATTAATTTTAATTTTTAAATTCATTTAATTATTGGGCTTTAGAAAGTCACATGGCCCAAATTAGTAGTTACAAACCTAAGTCATGGGCTAAGCCTTATAATAGCTAAACTCATTTACAGTCCTACTAACGAATACATAGGTGACGCCATTTTTTTTTTTTTGGCATCATCTGATAACACCACCAATACGTACAAGCAATTTCACAGATTTTGCAACCATGCCCCCAAAGCAAAGGGACGTCTACTGAAATTTTGTTAGAGTTTGTCACTATATATATCTCAAACATCTAACACAAACTTCTGCACCTCTCCTTCAACGACGGCCAGACTAAATTACACAAGAAGCGCTTGTGTTCTGTAAGTGTTAATTACCATTTTTCTTTATGCATGGTTTAATTAGTTCTTTTATAGTTGATAAGCCTCACGACCTTGTATTATATATATATATATATATATATGATGATGATGATGATGAAAGGAAGAATCAATCAAGGTTTGCAGGTAAGGGGTGGAAGATGAAGTTGTGCAGGGTGCAGGTAGGTGCAGTAGTAGTGGCTGCATGGGTTTGCTTGATTTTGGTGGTTGGATCCGGAGCAGCACGGGTTGGCCCATTCAGGGTGCATGGAAGAAGAAGGAGATCAAGCAGAGAAAATTTCGTCTACATTCGAAACAGTGGAATTTTCTTTCAGTGGATCCACTTTAGAAGCCACTGCAGCCAAGGACTACAAAGCGAAGCTAAGCAATAAGGTGGCCGGGCTGAACCGCTTTGGTTTGGTGACACTCAACTATGACAACGGCCGCAGCCAAGTAGGTGTCTCTCTACTATTTTAGTGGGGACACAGCATACCAAACGGATGCATCAAAGCTTTTTGATAATGACACCCAAGTGGGGGATTACCAAACGGATCCATCAAAGCTTTTTGATAATGACACCCAAGTGGGGGATTACGTTGCTCTGGGAGGTAGATCAGGGGTGGACTTAGGAAGACCTGCACTGATATCAGCGATAGAAGAGCTCTACTACCGCAAGAACGCTTGTAGTTGTCATCCAAATGGTTTCAGAGTTTGAAATATGTAAGGGGAAAAAGCAGAAGGGGGACTCGAACCTGTGTTGATGAGGAAATATGACTCAACACTAACCATTAAGCTACATGTTAGAGTTTGAGAAATTATTTCCATATACAGATAAAATAGGATTTTAGGCAAGCCTGGTGCCCCTTGCTCCCCTATATCCGCCCCTGCTTGTGATGAACCGTGTGCTTGACAATTTCGACAAGAGTAAGCCCGCAGACGCTGATATGCAATTTGTGGAGAACAATTGGTCAAAGAATTCCAAGACAGTGAGGAGTGTGACCGGTGCTAGTCAGCATTTTGGTACGCCTATTACACTACCTAGCGGGACGGAGATAAAAAACGTTGATGATGCCAATAAGGTTGGGTTGGTGTCGCTTCTCTCGTCTCCATCTTTCACCCCCAAAGATTAAAATGCATTTAACATGCATTGCCCTGCTTTTCCATCAGTACTCTCGATCTACAACTAATTAATTAAGGGAAGATTCTCTATTGGATTCACCACGCACTTATAATGTACTTGAAAATAAAAATGCACCCTACCTAGCTATATATGCATGTATAGGGTTACATGTGTATGTGTCTGTGCGTACTATTGATACGTACATGCAAGCATGTGATGGTGTACTGTACGAACATCCTAATGCTTATTGGTCATAATTCATTAAGGCTTGTTCTACAATTTATACCGACAACGACATGGTTCAATCATCCTCTGGATTAAATTTTCTGCATAGCAATTAATTACCCAATTAATACAACCAATCCAATTCTATTTAAGTTTGAAAATTAGCTTTTATATCAACGCTCTAGCGCGGTCAAATAAACAAAAAAAAGGGTCAAAAGACGGACAATTATTTAATGGAAATTAAGGGACAATAATTAGTGGCGTAATATATTGAAGTTACAAACGAAAGCCACGCCTTTGTGCCAAAAAAAAAAAGAGGAGAGGGCGAGAGAAGAAAGTCATGCATGTATGTTTTTATCCAACGGACCATAAATAAAATACTGTTTATCAAATCATTTTTAATTTATTCCTTTATTTGCACGTATATTTTTTTTGTTGTGTGAGGCTATGTAAATGGCCTGTGGTCGCAACATAAATTGGGAGATTGGACAGCGGGCTTGGTGGGTTTAATCTTCTAGTAAGTAGAAAGCGTTTTTGAGATATTGGGTCATTGAAGTCAGTACTATAGGTAGATAGTACTCTGTAGTTGGGCCTGAGCTAAATGAAACTCTGTCACATAACTTGTTCTTGTGGGCCACTCTGTGGTAGCCCAATGGGCTGTAACGAGAAGAAAAGAAAAGTAACTGTCTGAATAAAATCCTGTCCTCCTAGGAAGGGCGTCAATAAATCGTGGATTTTTCAAATGGGTAAATGCATATATTGGGGTCTGTACTATTTAAAATGTCCCTTTTAGGGGTCTATACTATTTTTTGCCCCTTTTGTATGCCTATACTATTCGATTTTGTTCTTTTTAGGGGTCTGGGTCAGCCCCCCTCTGACGTGGACTGCCCGGGCAGGCACTGAGTCAAACGCGCCGTAATATAATGACACGTGTCAGCGCGTAAGCGCGTGTTGCACACACGTTGCTAACTCGGATTGTGGGGCCCACTTCGCATTTTTGTCCCCAGGATCTATTTTCTTTAAACGGATTTTGCATTAAACGGATTTACAAAACTAAATTTAAATATTAATACTTTTTTAAAAAAAATTAAACTAACCTCCACTGATCAAAACGATCAACAGAGGCGCACCACTGTCTTCCTCCCACCACCATCGCACCGTCCCCTTCCTTTCCATGTTCGCCGCTTCCCCCACCTCCCTCCACCACCTCTACCAACAACCACCATTCTAACAAACGCAACCATCATCACCAATAACAAATCCAAATCAAAACCCATTAACAAATACAAAATCCGATTATAACCAAATCAAATTATCAAATAAAACAAACATCTTCCTCTCCATCCATGGCTGCCACTTCCCTCAACAATCCATAACAACCAAACATCCACCAAAGACGATAATTGAAAAGGCCATGTACACAGCAACCGAAAACAATAATTTGTGTGATTTTAAAATGGATAGAGGGTGTGAGGAAGTTGTTGCCTAACTAATCTTGCTTGATCTGAGGTTGTTCTGCATCTCTACGGCCATGAGATTTACACAGCACAACGCTCTGGCTTGAGGAGGCCCTTGAGGAGGGAGTGGCTCGAGAGCCTCACGATCACGTGCCGGGTCGACTGCGAAGATCTTCACGAGGCGATCGGAGACCTTGGCGGAGTCGGTGGAGGAGGCAGGGGCTGGGGCGGTGGCGGTGTGACGAGCGCGGAGGGAGAGGGATGGGAGGCGGTGGCTTTGGGAGGAGGGAAGAAGAAGAGGAAGAAGAGGAAGAAGAAGAGGAGGTGGAGGTGGAGGTGGAGGAGGAGGAGTGGAGGCGTCGCCTCGCTGCAGCGGCGGCGAGAGACAGACCGGGGGCGAGGCAGGGGGCGCGGTGGCTGCTGGTGCTGGTGCTGCAGACGTCGGCGGCCGTTGCAAGCAGAACAGGGCGGCGAGCGAGGGTGCGAAGAGGACGGCCGATCGACGACGTGAGGCGGATTGGAGAGGAGGGGAAGAGCAGCGACCGTCGAGTTGGTGGTCTCGGGTCAGCGGCGGCTTGGCGAGGAGGTGGCAGTGGCGACTGTGGTGGTCTCTGGCCGGCGCGGCTTGGTGAGAAGGTGGTAGAGGCGGCGGGTTTGGGGAAAGCAGAGGAGGAAGAAGAGGGGGAAGGGAAAGAGAAAGGAGAAGGAGGTGGGCTGCTCATCGTTTTTTTTTAATTAAATGGCGCCTCTGCTGGTCGTTTTGATCGGTGGAGGTTAGTCTCTTTTTTTTTTCATTTCTTCATAATGTAAAAAATTTAATTAAGGGAAAAAGGAATTTTGGAAGGAAATATGGGAGGTGGGCCCCACATGCCTTGCTGTTAACGAGTGTAAGAGAAGTGCTGCCACGTGTCGTCCGTTTAGCACGCGTTTGAGCAAATCGCTGCTCGGGCAGTCCACGTCAGATGAGGGGCTGACCCAGACCCCTAAAAGGGACGATATCTAATAGTATAGGCATATAAAAGGGACATAAAATTGTACAGACCCCTAAAAGGGACAAATTAAATAGTACGGACCCCAATATATGCATTTACCCTTTTTCAAATCACAAGTTAATTATATATATTATATCACATATAATTTATGATCATACTATGTATATAATTAGATTGAATAAAATGCTGCTGGATGAGAGATTCTTCTCTTATATATATGAATTCACCCCCTTCCCTTATTATTGCACACTACTATGTACGCGTACGTGTATGTGTGTCCACTACTAATTTCCAAGCCTTTTCTTAAGGGCATATCTGCAAGGATCCGTAAGAAGCATCTCTTCTTACGCGTTTCTTAAGGCGTTCTTACAGCAAATTCCAGTAAGAAACCCTCACACACTAAGTTAGGTAGCATGTTGGTGCCCCTCACGGTAGCCACACATTCTTGGTATTTTTCTTCCAACTACTACTTTGCTATACACAATAATAAAACTCTAATATATAAATTCTGACTTAATGGAGAAGATATAACTCCTAAACTGAAGCGAACTTGTACTACCTTCACTTCTTAGGTTGTATCAGTGAACTTGGACTACCTTTACTTCTTAGGTTGAATCATACAAGACATATTTTTCTCCAAACTGTATGATTCAAATCCTGTATTGGCTTACTATACTCATTTGGGGCACTCATATATTTGTTGGTTGATTGAATGACAGGCTTGATGAGTTTTTACCCGTTTTCTACTTCTTCATCTTAGTCTTATAAAAAAAAAATAAAAATTAATCTGCGTCAATGAGAGTTTTAAAAGTTTAACCGAGTTGAAACTTGAAAGTTATTTTTTTTCTGACAAAAACTTGGCCCGGAGACTCGTATGCAATGCAGGCCCAAGCTACATGATCGAACCCAGCGGCATTGCATTACCATCGTGGGCTCATAGCTCTGATTATGGGCCTTCGGATTTGTTGGGGCAGCGGGCTTGATGGGTTGAACCTAGTAGAAAGGGAGTTGCTTCTGGGAGAGTAGTGGATCTGAATGAGCTCTTTAATTTGCACGTTTATTTCGTTACTTCTTAATTGTTTGTGGGACGCATACTTAATTACTTACTCTCATTAACCATGTAACAAAATAGATGGCTTGGAGCCAACACCAAAGTAGTGCAGTGGCATGAAGTTCTTGGTTTCACCAAGGCCACCATGGTTCGATTCATGGTGTGGGTGGGTAGGGGATTGTAGGTAGCCTTAGGTAGGGGAGAGCAATCGGTCGGTACGGCACATGCCGTGCCGATAAGGGGTCTGTATGACTTTTCCGACACCCTATTTTTCCGACCGATGCCGTGTCATTAAGCCTTCTATGCCAATCGGTACTATGCCGATAAGTACCGACCTCGGTACGGTCAGAATTGTTTCAACCGATAACAGAAGAAATAAAGTGAAAACATATTTTTTTTGGATTGAAAAGAAAAACATCACCAGACTTGTAATTTTTCCGGTATCATCAGTGCATCACAACAATCCCAGACACAACTATAATGGAATACAACACAAATATTCATAATTCAAATCCATAACCAAATGGACTTAAAAATCCAATTACACTCATAAAAAAGTTCCAACATCCAACCTATTACACATTTAATTCAAATATCAATGAGCAAATCAACAATAGATGATTCAGATTTGTCATTCCAGGCTTAAAGCAGCAACCTAAAAAATGAACAACGACACAGAGCAATCATGTTAGAAGAAGAAAAGATTTAGATAAAAAAGTCAAATACCCAACCCAGGAAAAAAAATTGTACATACTCACTCGCATTCATATCAGTTAACTTCTATTCCACCAGCATCCCATGTCTAATTTCAAACTTCATGAGAAGGATCTTGAAGGGAAGAAGATGGAATTGAGGAATTAGGGATAGGGATTTGCCGAATTGGGAATTTTAGGGTTTTGGAATTGGAAGACGATTTGGGGATTTCGTCGCTGTACGGTGAATCGGGTGGGCTTCACTGTCGTCGCCGTCACTACCGTGACCTCTGAGCGGAGCCGCAGCCGTAGGCAGCCACAGACGGAGGGGACGATAGATGAGAGAAAGAAGAAGAGAAAGTTTAGACTTTAGGGAGAGAGAGTCGAGAAAAAACTAAGAAGAAGGGAGAAAGTGAAGTGAAGAGTGAAGTGATCAGATTCTGATTGGATTTTTTAGGGTTTAGCACTTAGCAAATTTCGATTGGGTTGGGTTATTTTTTTTTTCTTAAAATTGGACTATGAGTGTGTGGGGTGTGGACTGTGTGGGTGTGTGTGGGCTGGTGGTGGTTGGTTGTTGATGTGGGCTTTTAGTCGGTACGGCCTATGCCGATAACCGACGGTATAACCCACATCCAACCGAGTAGATGAGGCGGTGTTAATGGCACGGTTCTATCGGACGGGGTAGCGCTGAAAAGTTCCAATTTTCGAGCCGATACCGTCGGTTTTCGGTCGGTATCGGCTCGGTTGGTTCGGCACGGTATATTTGCTCTCCCCTAGCCTTAGGCTTGTATCAAAAAAAATAGATGGCTTGGATGGGTTTCATAACTTTTTTCCAATCAGATCAGACTAACTTGTTTTATCCTTCAAATTTATTTGATGTACAATTGGGACCATTCCATTTGCAATAACTATCACATGATGAATTACAAGTAAAAAATAATAGATACTCTTACCAATACTGAAACGTAACTTTCCAAAATTGCAGGAAGAATCACATTGAGTGCAAGTAAATCACATATCCTAGGTTTAAGTTTTTACAGTATGTAATCTAAGTTCTTGGCAACTCTCTTTGTGGCCTGACTGTTACTGGTACAGGTTACTGTAAATTGCCAGTTTGTCTTCACTATAATTATAGTTTTCCATATTTATCCAAGAAGAAAACCAAGAAGGATATTGACACTTTTACACCTGGAATGTCCTCACAGCCAGTTCAGAAAATTCCAACAACTGCTTGCATCACATATTTTTGTTTTTATTAAGGAGTTGTATTAGAGACCGTGAATCAAGTCTGAATATTTCTAGAGGGTATGCTCATTACCTATCAACTTGGCATATCACTACTAATATCATAATCAATCAAGGATTGTCTTTTCCGATTTTTAGGGAAATAAATTTTTTATTTTTTCTTCTTTCAAAAATGTTAATTGGTCATAATACTTTTTTTTTTGGAAGGAAGAAAAGGCATCAGTGGTGTCATCATCGCCCCGTCGGTCCAGGCCCCGGTCAGTACCGGTTACATCCTGGCATTAGACCCTCCTCATAGGAGAGACCGCCCACCGGGGCACCAGCGGACACCCTCGCCTGCTACGCGTCATAGTGTCGGGGAGACCCCGGGCTCAACGGCCACCACCCCACAGTGTGGAAGGCCATATTCGGCCACATCACATTATAATGGGGCTTGACTGGAAGCGCCGGGAATAATATATTTACTGATATGATGCCACTTATAATATGCATGCGTGAGCACTATGGAATTGTCTTTCAAATCAATCCCAGAAGAAGGTCTCTACTTTCTAAAAACTACATTCGTTGTGCAGACTGCAATTTAATACTTTTGGAACTACTTACAAGCAATTTCACAGATTTGCAATCCTAGCTACCTTAACCCCCCAAAACGTAGGGACGTCTAGTGTAATTTTCTCAGAGTTGTGACTATTTATATCTCCACATCTGGCAGAAGTTGGGCACCTCTCCTTCAACGACAAATAGACTAGGAAAGAAGCACTTGTGCTGTGTAAGTATTATCCACACTTGTTTTCTTTTTTCAATTCATGGTTCTTTCTTTGATAAGCTTCAGGTTATAATTCTTGCTTTTTTTTTGTTGTCAAAAATAGTTATCTTCCATTGTGTAGTTCTCCTCATTACCCATTTTTTCTCTATTTCCTTACCAAAATACAACTTTTTAGCCATTTCCAGTGCCTAAACATCTTTGACAATATTAAGTTAAGTTGAAAAAACAACCACGTCTCAAGAGTCAACACTTTGAAACAAAGTGGTAATCACAACACGTACGTATAGCTTAAGTTTACTAAATTCTGCAGTTAGGAGTTTAACATGAAACACAGTACTCTCTTCTATTTTATGTTGATTTAACACAGTAATCTCATTAACCGGCAGTTTCACTGACCAAAAATATCATAATTATGACAATATATAAGTAAAGCACCAGCATACTGTAAAGAAAACATTAGTAAGACTGTAGAAGGCTAAAACTAAGTTAATTAGTTTCCATTTATGATATATACAAGCTGTTTTTTTTTTAAAATAATTAATTATATATAACGTTAAATTTGCAGGGTTAATATATAATTGGGAGATATGAAGTTGTGGAGCGTGGCAGCAGGAGGGTGGGTTTGCTTGATTTTGTTGGTGGTTGAACTTGGATGCTCCGGAGCAGTACGAGTTGACCCATATTCCTCATCAGGGTCAGGGATACTACCGGAAGAATATTATCCAGCAACAGAACACAAATATTCCTCCAACGTATTCCCAACTCAGGAATTTAATTTAGATGCACGGGCTCCAGTGAGGCGCTACACCAACTTCATCGCCAAGATCCGCAGTTTACTAAACTCAGGGTTAATCAATGGGATTGCAAGCATGCCCGCCAGGGTGTTGACAGGCATAGATCGCTATGGTTTGTTGAAAATCAATGTCTCAAGCACACAAACATTTGTGGTGACCGTGGTCATAGATCTCAATGATCTATACGTTGTGGGTTTGCACTGCAATAATGTTTACTACTACCTTAAGTTCAGTCAAGCAGAACCTGATAAGTACGGTGATTCAAGAGGGCTTTTTGCCACGACAACCAGATCCGTGCTTTTGCCCTACGAGGGGAGTTATGGTGCACTGGGAGGCAGAGATGTGAACCTGGGAAGACAACCACTGATAGATGCCCTAACCATCGTCGCAAAGGTTAACGTAGATGTTTACCAGTTGAAGCCTCCTTTCGTGGTTGTTATCCAGATGATCCCGGAGGCTGTAAGAAGTGGTTATGTGATGAATTTTGTGGCTGATAATTATGCATCGGCACGAGGGGCCAAGGCAACCGAAGAAGTAAAGGCAGTGGAGAACTCGTGGTCAACTATGTCCAAGACAGTCAGGAAAACAAAGGGCAACGTACTTCCTAACAAAATTGTCCTTATAGCTGGCAAATGGGAGGTAACCACGCTTACTGAAATCCAAAACCAGCAGCTGGTGTCGCTTCTCAAATATGATCCCAAACAGACCAACTTCCCTGATCTTGATGATGACGGTGATCAGCATCATTTGGTAACTAGGATGATCAACAGCGCCGGTGCCTACCTGCAGCAGCTTATTAATTGGGTGGCAGAAGAAGAAGGAGAAGATATCGTCACAAGCATCAAGCTGCCACAAATTATATTAAACCATTAGTGGTTTAATTAATATTTCGCTAGTGAGTGGCTATTAGCATTTGCATAAAATGAAGGGCTGATTTCATCGGACAAATCCACCTATATAAGATCCGATGTCTTCATCCTTTTCATGTATAAACAGTATTTGAAAATAATCAAAATGCACTACTTACTAGGTAGGTTTGTAAGTGCATTTTCTCTGTAAAAAAAAAAATGTGCGTGTGCAAAACTAGAAAAAGAAAAATGATGTTGTATGAAGGCGAACTGTTTTATCCTTATGAATAAAAGTATAAATTTGATGAAAAAAAAAAGAGTTAATTATCTTTTTGGGGCATATGTGTGGCATAGACGAGTTAAGAAATGGATGGAAGGATACAAATGCGGATCATATTATATTTTAAAAAAACTTATATTTTCTGGGCATCTGAATGAGCTCTTTTGCACGCTTATTTTGATTTCCATCAATTCAGCGAATTGATCAGGGGGATGTTTTCTGAACACCTGTATAGAAGATGGGAACCAGGCCCTTCGTTTTCCTTCCTTCCAGTTTCGTGACATATATGATAACTGTCCTTGGTTCACATGTAATAATTGTCCTTAGGTTTACAAGATGTAATAATTGTCCTTAGGTTTACAGGAGGTAATAATTGTCCTTAGAATAACTCGTGATAAACGTCCATCTGTCAAGTTATTTATTGAAGGATGATTGTCAAGCTCCAGTAAGAGCTGTTGCTAGTCTTGGTCCACTAAGATTATCGTACTACATTTACACTCCTATATTAAGGAATACACAGAAGACGCCATTTGGTTAGCATCATCTGATGGCACCAATACGTGCAACCAATTTCACAGAGTTGCAACCCTGCCCCCAAAACAAAGGGACGTCTATTGTAATTTTGTTAGAGTTGTCACTATATATATCTCAACATCTAACACAACTTCTGCACCTCCTTCAACGACGGCCGTACAAAATTACACAACAAGCTCTTGTATTCTGTAAGTGTTAATTATCGTTTTTCTTTATGCATGGTTTTGTTCTTTTAAAAACAAAGGGATGTTTTTTTTTTTGATACAAACGATTTCGCTTTATTGAGGGTAGGATAACACAGGTCCGAATATGCACAAAAAACTCGCAGACTAGACACGCCACTAGAGAAAATTACAAGGAATTACATCAAGTTTTCAAGGAGTGAGAAATTGCGCTGACTTCCAGTTTTTAATAGCCTCTGCATTGGAGATGGCGAAGGATGCACTAAAAGGAAACTGTGGCTGCATGGACTTAATCCAAAAAGTAGCATGAACTAAGGCAATATCAAATATAGTGGGGATATCTGCACTCACCTTATTAATTAAAAACCCGCCTGTTTCTTTCTAGCCATAAGGACCAGAGGGGGCTGACAAGCCAATTATGAGCCAGGAAGCACGACAATCATTGGACTGTGGGAGGAAGGTCTACTGAAACAAAAAATCATCCAGAGTTGCAAGGATACACCATTGAATATCCCACCATTTACTGATTCTAGACCACATTTGCCAAGCAACAGTACAATGGAGTAGCATGTGATCTCTTGTTTCAATGTGAGAATTGCACAAAGGGCACTGATAATCGTTGAGAGGTATAATTCCACGATGCCGTAAAGCATCCTTGGTGGCGATGCGCGCCATGATTCAAAGCTAACCACAACCAGCACTCAACTTTGAATGGAACTAAATTTAGCCACACAAAAGGCATAATTAATTATAAGATTCTCCGTTGGATTCGATCTCCATCCCACTTAATGTACTTCAAAATAAAAATGCAGCCTAGATGTATAGGGTATGTGTAATCGTCTGAAGAATATCAAAAGGATGGTGTACTGTACGAATCCGTGCATACATATTTCATGATGAATAAAGAACCCGTAGAATAATGTGTATTGGTCATAATTCATTAAGGCTTGTACTTCTAACACTTTTAACGACAGGGTTCAATCATTGGTTGGATTAATTTGTTTTGGTAATGGTAATTGTTAATTACCCACTAGTAAAACCAATTCTTCTATTTAAGTTTGAAAATTAGCTTTATATCAACGCCTAGGCGCGTGGTCAAATAAACAGAAAAAGGGTCAAAAGCCGGACCAATGATTTTAACTTCTATTCTCTCTGGGGAATGATTGGACAGCGGGCTTAGTGGATTGGGTTTAATCTTATAGTAAGTAGAAAGTGTGCGTGAGAAATTGGCTGGTTGAAGTCAGTGCTATACATACATACTCTGCAGTTGGGCCTGAGCAAAATCGTAGGCCACTACCCAGTGGGCTGTAACGAGAAGAGAAGGATAATAAATGCTGCTACATACGTACGTGCATGTGCATGTGTGTATTACTATCGCAAGATATTGTTCTCATTTCTTTGGTATTTTCAAAAGATAAGTTTCCCGTGTAGGCCTCCAACTCAATAAGCCAAAGTTAGGCACATATATCAGCATATGAAACCGCAAAGTGGTGCTGTGGACCCCACCAAACCATTTTTCCCTGGGTCTGCCACTGTTAGCCATTGTACGTGTGTAAACATCCAAACCATCTTTGTATAACTGGTCTTTGATCGAGAAGATTATGGTCTTGCAATATCTTCAATTTGACTGGTCTTTGATCGAGAGAGATTATGGTCTTGCAATATCTTCAATTTGATCCGTGAAGTGCAGATATTGTGACAACAAATCTCTCGCTTTCAATGTAGACATTTTTAACGAAGGCAGATACTATTGCATTACTATTACACTCCCTGCGCCATTTACGGGGCTTATCATACATACATAATATAAATATTTATTTTTATATAATAAAAAATTAAATATTAAGAATATATTATATTTTAATATTTTTAAATTTCAAATTTTATTTTAAGTTGGTAGAAATAAATTTTAAAATTTTTGTATTATATCCTAATAAATAATAATATAACTACATTTATCATATATAATATAAAAATTAATTAATTATTTTAAATCATCAAAGATGATGTGTGTTACATTCATAATAAAAGTACATATACCAGTATAATTCATTTTTGTTTGTTTTTTTACCTGGAAGATGAATATTATTGCATCTTACTCTAATTATATCTCGATTTACAAACTCAAATGAACGCTTCGGTATATTCTTAATAGGACAAATCACATTTTTCTTTCCTGTGTTTTTCCTATAGGACATTTTTCATCTCTTTGTTACAAAACGAACATTAATATGTATACAAAATTTGTACATTGTTGCTAGACTATTTATAAACCTATCTATACAACCTACTTGGTCATTACATTGACTTTATACAATGAAATTCCAAATGTACTTATCAATTTTATAAACTTACTAATCAATATATATATTTATTAGGTTCAAAAATTGAAACTAACTATAAATATATATATTAAATTTATACAATGTATCTAGACTCTTTACAAACCTACTTATTAGGTTCAAAAATCAAAACTAATAATAAATGTATATAACATAATGCATAGGATTCGAACATTGTATATATATATAATAGAATCCAAGATAGTCCAGATTTATTGTATAAATTTAATATATACATTTATAATTAGTTTTCATTTATAACCTAATAAATAAAGTATACAATAGATAAGTGGGTTCGTAAATTTTTGAATGCCATCCCGTAAAGACAATAGTTAGTATTTTCTTAGGGTCGTTGCCCTAAGGCAAAACGCTAAAAATTGCCCCAATACTTCCTTTTCATGAATCAACAGTACCTCAAAGTAATCAAAATGCACTACTTACTATCTAGGTTTGTAAGTGCATTTTCTCTATCAAAAAAGAAAAAAATATTGTGCGAGTGCAAAATTAGAAAAAGAAAAATGATGTTGTATGAACGCGAACTGTTTTATATCCTTATGAATAAAAGTATAAATTTGATGAAAAAGAAAAGACTTAATTATCTTTCTGGGGCATATGTGTGACTTAGACGAGAAAGGAAATGGATGGAAGGATACAAATAAGAATACTATATTAAAAAAAAAAAACGAATATTTTTCTGGGCATCTGAATGAGCTCTTTTACCCGTTTATTTTGATTTCCATCAATTCAATGAATTGATCAAGGGGGATGTTTTCTGATACACCTGTAAAAGATGGGAACCAGGCCCTTTGTTTTCTTTCCCTCCAGATTTGTCACATATATAATAATTTCCAGACACATATATGATAATTTTCCTTGGGTTCACAAGATGTAATAATTGTTCTTTGGATTCACTAGTGATAAACATCCATCTGTTTAGCATCAAAAAAAAAAAAACGTCGTCCATCTGTCAAGTTATCTAATGAAGGGTCATTGTCAAGTTTCCAGTAAGAGCTGTTAGTCTTGTTCCACTAAGATTCTTGTACGACTTTTACACTCCTATTAAGGAATACATAGATGACGGCATTAGGTCAGCATCATCTGATGACACCAATACGTGCAAGCAATTTCACAGACTTTGCAACCCTGCCCCCAAAACAAAGGGACGTCTATTGTAATTTTGTTAGAGTTGTGGTCACTATATATATCTCAAACATCTAACACAACTTCTGCACCTCTCCTTCAACGACGGCCTGACAAAATTACACAACAAAGCTCTTGTATTCTGTAAGTGTTAATTATCGTTTTTCTTTATGCATGGTTTAATTAGTCCTTTTATTGATAAGCTTCATACGATCGCTTGTATTGGTTTATTATCTCTTCCATTTCGAGTATTATATATATGATGATGATGATGATGAAAGGAAGAATCAATTAAGGTTTGCAGGTAAGGGGTGGAAGATGAAGTTGTGCAGGGTGCAGGTAGGTGCAGTACTTGTGGGCGCATGGATTTGCTTGACTTTGGTGGTTGGATCCGGAGCAGTACGGGTTGGCCCATCCAGGGTGGAAGAAGAAGGAGAAGAATATCCACATGATCCATATCCAGCAGAGAAAATTTCGTCTACATTCAAAACTGTGGAATTTTATTTCGATCAAGCCACTTCAACCAAGGAATACAAAGCGAAGCTGATCAACGTGATGAGGAATCAACTAAAATCAACCGTCTCTTTCTTTGGCATCCCAAGCCTGCCAACCAAGAAGGTGACCGGGGTGGACCGCTTTGGTTTGGTGACACTCAATTATAGCAGCGAAGCAGCTGTCTCTCTGGTCATAGACGTCAACAATTTATATGTTGTAGGTTTTTACTCCAATAATCCAAAGGCAAACCCGCAAAAGGCCTACTACTACTTTACTGGGGACGCAGGATACAGGGATGCAGTACAGCTTTTTGATACAGACACCAAAGTCGAGAGTTTGGGGTACGGAGAGGATTATGGTTCCCTGGGAGATAGATCAAAAGTGGACCTAGGAAGAGTTCCACTGATATCAGCCGTAGAAGAGCTCTACTACCGCAAGAACAGAGGTGTGTGGAAGAGTAAACTTATACTCCTCATCCAGATGGTTTCAGAGTTTGTAAGAAGCGATCTCGTGATGAATCGTGTGCTTGAAAAGTTCGAGCACCGTATGCCCGCACACAATGATGTGCAATTTGTGGAGAACAATTGGACAAAGAATTCCAAGGCAGTGAGGAGTGTGACTAGTTCGAGTCAGTATTTTGCTACGCCTATAGAACTACCTAGCGGGAC
>JAKUCV010003250.1:13946-38653 GCA_028386065.3 Turnera subulata | reverse complement strand
CCCCGCTTAATGTACGATCTTGATGTATAATATAGTGTGGTTGTTGTATGGTTAATTCTGTACCTTTTCATATGATGCTAAGTGTGGATGTTTTGCTGCGGTTTGGGTTAGGTGCCCGTCGGGCTAACTTCTGCCCAACATTTGACGTAGGCCTTTGGGTGCCCTGTGACATGCTTAGTAATGTACAAGGCACCTGGCCGGTCACGTTAAGACGGGGCGTGACATGGAGTGATTTTGGGTGATTTGTGTGATGTACTGTGGGTCGGAGACCCGGTTACTTGATTGAGTTGATAGTTCACACAACCCTATTAAATCACAACTCTTGGCACACATGAACTCATAATTTATGAATAAGAATAATGTACAGTAGAAGATAGGCTACTATGTGCTGATGACCGGTTGGTTCGAGCGGGAAGTGATACCCCTCGGGTTTGCATGCGGTTTAGCATATGGGTCTGTGATGACCGGTTCTACCTCCCTCTTTCTCTCTGTCTCTCTCTCTCTATGGATATGTTTGGGCTTCGTGCCTGGTTTTATTGGGCTTATGCCTGGTTGTCTCATGAGACGGGACCGAGCTCGACGCACACAGTAGGGGGCCCTGAATAATAAATATAATAAGAAAACTTAACACACAACTGATGAAAAATATAAACTGTTTGCTTTATGTGGTTGGCATGTTAGTACTGGTTATTGTGTGTTTGCATACTTGTCTTGTTTCTCTTCTTTCCTTTCGAGCTTGCTTTGCACACCTACATAACTAGATTTATACTGCTCACTGAGTAGGCGACTCACATAATCGCCACCGTTGTTTTTCAGACTCTTAGATAGCGTGCAGTCTCTTTCTTCCTTCCTAGAGTACGGACGTGGTTATCTTAGCAGGTAGTTGTGCTTTTACTCCCGGTTGGATCCATGGAGCCGACTTGCATATCACTTTCTACTTTTGTTTTTATTTTATCTTTATCTTCCGCTGCATTGGATTTTGTTGAGAAGTCATTTTGATTTTGATTACTTTATCGGCGGGTTGCCGGGATTTGTTGCCTGATGATGTTTCCGCGGGTTGCCGGGTTGACTTATGGCTTGATAAGCCGGTTTTCTCTTGTATTTTATGACATCTCGTCTTATTAAGATTTCTTTTGAGATAATGTTTTTGGTATTGGATTTCGTGTCCTGGGTTTCAGGGGCATTTTGGTAAATTCCTTTTGATTAAGTATTTTATTTGTAAAATTGGGGCACGGGTGTTTCAGCTGCAGCTGAATTGGTAATGGTACTCTCCTTGAGGGGGATAAAAAGCATCACGTCCCGAGTTCGAATCCCTAGTGCTGCAGCATGGTAAAGGATTTAATCGGGCGGAGGGAGTGATGCAACAATACCTGGGTTTGGTGGGTCCCTCGCGGAGAGGGCCTTCACACCTTCCATCTCAGTCTTGGCTTGACGAAAACTGAAGCACAAAAAACATGATAAAGAACAAAAAAAGAAAAAGCCACCACACATTGAATTCTAGCTAAAGAAACAATCAATTAAGTTGGAAAGGAGGTCAAAAACTAGAAAAAGAAAAATTAGATTATAAAAAAAAAACCATAGCGTTGTGTGTTATTTATGCATGCATACAATCTCACATACCAATTAACGCCAATTAAACAACACTATTAAGGTTCTTATAAATACTTCATCAAAAAAAAAAAAGGTTCTTATAAATACATAAAGCAAAGAGTTTTAAAATTTCAAGGATTTTAGGTAAAAAAAGAAGAATGGGGCTGGGGTGGAAAGTGGCAGGCGACTACAAGTACATTGCCATCTAGGACAAGAAGGCCGAAAAAAGACCGACTGCAGCCAGACCCTCGACTGCGAGTGCCACTATCGTTAACTATGGAGAGACTTGGGCTGCAGACTTCATGGAAATTGAACCAATTCAAACTACATGGACCTTTTCAAATCACACTCCACCTCAGCTACACGCTTATTCCAGATGTGGATAGGCTTCGTCTATGTGAAAAGGAAGTGGCTAATGACCTGTCCAAGTGTGACGGCAGAACTGAGGCTTCTAGCTGAAGCTAAAGCTAGAAGATACTGTGGATCCATAGCGCTCGATCAGTTGCTGGGCGACTCTCTTCTTCTAAAAGCATTCCTGTCCGAAAGATTTGGGGTGATTTTCTCGATCGTTTGTATTTTTTTTTTATGCTCACATATGTTTTTTTTATGCTCATATATGCACGTTTTTTCTTTTCCTTTAGGAGGAAGCTAGATCTTACGGTCTTGCGGTGGCTGAGCTTGAAGTTGTAGTTGAACATGGACCTTGGTTTTTTTCTTTTTCTTTTCCCGAAAGTGCTTGTTTTTTTTTTCGTTTTTAATTATTGAAACGGTGATCAAAACAAGCCACGTCCCAGCAGACAAACCTACCCATCGCTTAGACAAAGCTGATTGAACACTTAACTCCTTTTCAGCATCTTTTTTTTTTTTTTTGTTATATATGAACAGTGATGATGTATTAAACTGGAGAATGGAAGGAGCATAAATTGGAGGTTTACGCCGGAATCTTGAAAATAATCTTTTTTCTGAACTGAATATAACTCATATTCATCAGCCATAATTGTGAGGTATGCCATGTCCTTGTACAAATACTCTAACACACGGCAGACAACGTTACAAGCCCGGCCCAACAGCGGATATCATTGCTAATACTAGTTCTATATGCAAACTACATGTTTTAGTTATATAAACGAGGCCCAAAACAGTATGCATATAACAAAGCCCAAAGAACAATTGAGCCGTCCATAATAAAAAACTATTATGTTGCATTCATAAATTGTACAGGCCCAGTGAAGAAGCGTAAGTAGGGATGGCAATCGGGTAGGGTCGGGTAGGGTAAGCAAGACCCAGACCCGGACCCTTAATCAAACCGGGTAGGATAAGAATGGACTAATTATAAATCGGGTAGGGTAAAGTTTATTTTTTTACCCAACGGGTAATACGGGTCTGGGTAAGGGTATACTCGCTGAGTAAAAATCAAGTTCTAATTTTTTTAAAAAATCCTATAATTATTAAATTAGCATTCATGAAATATGTTCCAAGCATAAAAATTTTAAAAATAACAAGAAGTCCAAAATTTTAAAATAGCATGTAATTTTTCTCAACTTAAAATCCAAACAATCTTTTATTTCTTAATCTCCATATCCTCTTCTCTACCAAGATCAACATATATTTTTCTAAAAAAAAGTTAATAATATAAAAATAAGATTCTTATAATTATTTAAAAATATAAACTAATATTGAATGTTTATTTTCTTCATCCATATTATTATCATAAATAATTGTAGGATAACTATAAATTAATGTTCTTTTTAAGATACAGAAAAGTTATAATAACATAATATTAGTTTAGGGTTGTAGAGCACGAAATTTCAATAGACCTAAAAGGAGGTGAACGAAATTTCAATAGAAAAAGAAGAAGAGGTGAGTGGAAAAGAATTAAAGAAACAAAAGAAAGAAACTCAAGTCAATTTTTATAATACAGTTATAAATTTTAGAATATTATAATGGATAGGGTCTAACGGGTAGGGTAAAACCTAGACCCTTATCCAGACCCAGACCCTACCCGGACCCGGTCAACTCGGGTCCGGGTAATACCCTACCCTTTTTTTACTCGGTCAAAGTCGGATAATACCCTACCCATAAAGCGGGTTTCGGGTAGATATCGGGCAGACCCGGAAAAATTGCCATCCCTAAGCGTAAGACAAGGGTTCTAACCATGGATGGAAACTGGTCCAAACACACGATGAAAGAATTTATAATTGAATATAATTTTTTTTAACTATTTTTTTCTTGTCATCCAATTTTATAATTCTCAATTATGGATATTGATAAAGAAAAAAAGGAACACATTAGGCAACAAGCCTATCTACTCCAAAATTGAATTATCAAAATCCTAACAATATGATTGAGATTTGGGAAATTCTCAAGCTACTTAGCCTGTACAACGATTAAGTCTCATGATTTAAATTATGTTTTCTTTAATTTTTACTCCATTGGTGGACCGCGAGATAAATCTTGGTTTCGCCTTACCAAAAAGTTAAGTTTCTATTTATCAAAAGGATAAAAAAGTTATGTTTCTATTAATCAAAAGAATAAAAAAGTTAAGTTTCTTTTCAGGGATTTTTGCATTTACCACCAAGGGATTCAACGAACAAGCCCATTAAAGCAGGATGAAGCCCGGTCTATTATTGGCCCAAAGGCGACGCCGAAGCGATGGTAGACTTCCCAAAGGGCTTAATATCTCGTAATTACGCTAACTGCAAAAAAGGTAGGTGAATAGTAATCATATCTAAGATACTGTACTGAAGATTGTGCTACTTTCTATTATAAGCAAATCCCAGAATGCTTTTATTAGGGGGGAGAAATATCTTTGATGGCACAATGACGACGACAGAATTCATTGACACTCTCAAAAGAAGGAAACAAATTGGAGTAATTTGGCAATTGGATTTTCCCCTAGGCGCAAACATGAATAAGATGGCAAGTTGAAGTAGTGATTGATAAAGTCCATATAACAAGCTGAAATCGTGGAAGCCTTGATTAATAAGGTAAACTTTTACAATAATTAATAAATAAAATAAATACGAGAAAGACAAAATCAAAATATATCTCTCAAGCACCAAGCTAATTTTGGGATTTGCTAACTATATAGCCTTTTGTGTTTTTTTTATGCTAATATATAGCCTTTTGTTAAATTGTATTACATTCATAAAATTTCTTGTTGCTATGCTCTAAAGCAAATACTATATATGGGCAAGTCAATAGTGACCAGTACTTCCGAAGTTGAGTCATCGATCCATGGGCATTGCATATCTCCTTTGGCACGTCATTGATTTTACATACATAAATTGGTTATTTAATTATTTCCATATTATACCTTAAGAGATTCATAATATATTAGAATCTTGAAAAAAAATAAAAAATAATTTAGTTTTAGTTTTTTTGCAATATATTACATTAATAATATTCCAATTCTTACCTTTTGTTCATAGTAATAAAATTCATGTATAGTTTTTTTTTTCCCTATCGATGATATAGGATAAAATAAATTTTTTTATCATTGTCTAAACTAACTTACAATGAGTTATTAAGAATAATTTTTTAAATGACTATTAAGTTAATAATTTAATAAAAAATAGAAGAATATTTTGATATTTTAATTTTGCAAGTTTAAAAGAAAGGTATTTTGATATTTTAATTTTGCAAGTTTAAAAAAAGATATTTTGGTATTTTAATTTCGCAAGTTTTGGTGAGCTTTTTATATATAGTATATTTATAGATGGCTACATATTAAAAAAGATAGTACTCTTTACTTTGGAAGTCCATCAATGATTGATCTTATGCGATTCGTTACTGTCTGTCTTGGTAGAATGATAACCGTGGCAGTCCAATATGTTGTTGCACGAGATAAATGCTAAGGCCCGTTTAATACCGTGTTGATTCTAAACTTTACCCTCCACAAATAAACCCATCAACAGGCCCAATTCTTAGACAAAACCAAAACCTCTATGCAGAAGCCCAATTTTACTTTTCCTTGTAGCCCAAAGATACTTCTTCCACGGAACAAGTGGTTTTTGGTCCCTATATTGTCCTCAATTTTGAAATGTCAGCTATGTATCAAAATTTTATAGATTTTGGTCCTTGTACTACCTCAAATATATAGTTTTTGGTACTTCTGGTCATCGGACGATCGTCGGAGACACGTATCACCATATTATTCGCTCATGTCTTCATGTGAGCCCCACCAATCCGGGTTGACCTTGGCATTGCGAACGAATTGTCTTTCTACTTGATCCGGGTCGATGCGCCAAAGATAAAGAGTTAAGTTTCTGACAATGACACGCAGAACAGGAAGTCAGTCTGCCAAATCAATGGAATGGAATAACATGTGAGGGGTATATTTCCAAGAGAATCATAGATTTGTTCACTGGTCTTACTCTCGTGAATCTGGTCCATCTTACACCTCAAGGTAGTTACTGTCTGTCATCCATCTGTGTCCATTATTTTTATCAACTTTCCAAATTTGGCAAAGTAACAACGTTTCTTCCCGCGATAACTTTGATGCATGCATGACTGAAGAACGTCACTTTGTCATCAGTGCACACATTTCTACCGAATCTTTTTCCCGGCCCACAGGAACTTCCCTAGCAAGTGCCATACTAGGATTATTTTCTTTGTCTAGGTTATTAAATGGATGCTAGGGGCATGGAGGGATAATGGGAAATTATGGACAGTTAATTAATTCGGGCATTAAAAATGGACCACCGAGCAGAAGAATTGCACACACTATCTGGCAGAAGAAAAGCCCATGAACGAAGGCTAATGCGTTTAGGAGACTGAGAGGGGAGTGCTTGCTCACACAGCCAGCTCTCGAACGTGCTTAGATCGATCAAATGTCACGGTCAAATAAGTTGACCAAAAAAATTAATTAACTAGGATCTTACGAGGATATACAAAAGCAATTATACTTTAGTGTCAACTACGATCGTCTTTGCAATGTGTAGCATCCAATGTGTACAGCAGAAACATTGCAGAGACCATTGTAGTTGACAGTAAAGGCGCATAACAAAACCATCACATAATGGCGCTGTATCTCACATACTAGTTACCAATCAAACAACACTATTAAGGTACTTACAAATACATAAAGCAAAGAGTTTTATAAATTTCAAGATTTATGAGTGAAAAAAACCATAAAAAATCTGATTGTTGTTATTAATGTGTAGATCCATGGCAACCTATGGGGAGCCAGTTCTGTGCGGGTAAGCCTCTCTATCCGCTATTCCCCAACCCTTCTCAGCTCCTTTAGGAGTACGTGCGTGAAAAGTTGCAGGTAATTTGTGTTATTCTTCAGATCGGTTGCTTGATATTGATATTTATGCATTTTTATGTCCTTGAAAAAACAAATTAGTTGGTTTATGTGTTATTCCGATTATGTTTTCTCTATGTTTGTGGTTTATCGTTTTTGCAAGCTATATGCCTATTTGATTTCAAAAGTATGTGAAGAAAAATGGTGGTATTGAGTATTCAAAGGCTTCATTTTTTTTTAGATTTAATAAAAAAAAAAAGCTTATGCTAAACGACATTATCTTATTACTTGGTATTGTTCCTGTTTTCTGGCAAATAGATGTTTTATACCTTTTGGGATTGGTTAAAACTTTGGCTTTTAAATTTTAATTGAACGGTTTAATTCTTTGTTTCGGTGTTATAGATCTAGTATTTAGCTATTTTGTGGTATATCTATTGTTGTTGGCTGGAGGGTTTAATCGAGTTAGTGGCCTCGTGCTGAGCGTGTGGGACACACTTTGTTTGTTTGTTTCACGTTATTTCATGTGGACAATGAGATGCATGCACTCGAACAGAGTGTCCCCACCCTCGGTAACTCTGTCCGGCAACGGAGGATGCTTTTACAGCAGAAGTCAAGGAAAAAACACAACTAGCCAAAGCAAAGGTATACTATGTAAGTTTGGCCCAACAAAATTTTTATTTGGGTGACAAGACTATACTAACGAACCTTTTTTTTTTCTTTTCAGACAGTGCACAATTACAATGATCGTGCTGAACTTATTTGGTTGTCAGCTTCCACCTCAGCCTCCTTCAGGAGATTGGAGAGGCCGGCTTAGTTTTATATTACGCCTTTTCAATTTCCTTCTCTGCCTATTATAATTCTAGACCTTTTATATGTTCTGGTTATGTAACCTTAAGACAAAGTTAGTTATCTAACTAATATGATGCTATGTTTTAACGACAAAAAAAGAAAAGATTTGGGGTTTTTTTTTGAGAAACCATGCATTTTGCATTACTCTGAAGAATCAGACAGAACAACACTTTCAATGCATGCTACGGCTTCCTCCTCCCACACACAACAACCAGGGATGCTGCAGCCTTCGTATGCAAGTAGATGTGCCACAGTGTTTACAAAACGTTTTGCAAAAATAACAGAAGCAACATTAAACAAAGATAGTAAATGGATAATGTCTTGGATCACCAGGCCAGCACTGTTGTTTGGGACAGAGGTCGTCTTGATAGCGTGAACAAGTGCTTGACAATCGGTCTCCCACTGGATCATACTGATACCGCGACGTAGAGCTTGTTGGAGCCCTTCACGACCGGCCATCGCCTCGCCACATAATGGGTCCGGCTGCCCCCTTATATTTTGATAGCTACAGAACCGCACCTCGCCTTGGTCATCTCGAGCAACAAACCCTATCCCACTTCCCTGTGTTTTGCACGCCACATCCCTGTTGATCTTCACGAGTCCAGGTCCCGGTTTCCTCCATTTCACTGCCCTCTCTCGGGAAGAGTGTTGTCGAGGTGCAGCTACGGTCTCCTTATCACGAAGGTACTCCTGGTAAATAGATAAAGCAGCCATTGCCGTGCTTCGTTGGGTTCCTAGTCCACTGCCAAACACAGCTTGGTTCCTTGCTTTCCATACCATCCATATAATCGTAACAGTTAGGCCAAAGGTTGCAGTGCCTAAGGACTGCCGCAGCTCAAATAGCCAATCCCGAACCGATGGAGCATGACTTGGGGAATGAGGAATATTGGAGTTATCCCAAACCTGTTTAGTCTATTGGCAATCCCGAAATAGATACAAACTGGATTCGTTGGCCACTCCACATAGAGGGCAAGATGGTTCGACAGGAATCTGACGAATAAGCAAGTTATCCTTTGTAGCTAAAGCATCATGACTCACTCGCCAGAGGAACATGCACACTTTTGGAGGTACATCTAGTGACCACACCCACTTCCACCAATGAGACAACAAAGTAGTAGATAGACTCACCGAACTCTCCCCTCGGGTCATCAATAAGTGATACCCGCTTCTCATCGAATACCTCTCGTCTTTAGTGAACCTCCAAGTAACCAGATCCTCCGGGGAACAGAAACTAAGTGGTATGAGCTGAATGAAATGAAATCCCGTTTCCAAGAATGCGTTACCTCGTCAATCAGAGCGCTTACCCGAGCATTCGCCTCCAATGTCGCCCCATTTGTGGCATTGGGGACCAGCAAGCTATCCCCTACCCATCTATCGGTCCACATCCCCACTGACTTCCCGTTGCCAATGATCCAACTATATCCATCCTTAACCGCCTCCCTCATCTGCATAATACTTCTCCAAGTAAAGCTAGGACAGTAACAAATCTTCGCCTCACTAAAAGAAGTATGCTTATAGTACTTGGCTTTGAGAACTTGGGCGAGAAGAAAGTCCGGGTAAGACTGAAGACGCCATACCTGCTTGGCTAGCATAACCGTGTTGAAGTGATCAAGCTTACGGAATCCCAATCCCCCTAGCTTCTTTAACATACACAGCTTATCCCATGCCAACCAGCACACTCCTCGGTGTCCTTCCTCATGTCCCCACCAAAACCTACGGATTACCCTCTCCATTTCATTACAGATACCTTGTGGAAGCTTAAAGCAACCCATGATATAAGTAGGTATAGCCTGGACTATAGACTTAATCAGCACTTCTTTTCCAGCTCTGGACAAAGTAGTTTCCTTCCACCCATTTAATTTCTTGCAGACTCGGTCCCTTATGGAACTAAAAATGGCCTTCTTTGATCTATCTATCACCGTAGGGAGACCCAAATACTTCTGAGATCGATTCACAGCCTTAAGTCCTGTCCTCTTTTGTACTTCGATTGCAAACTGTTCATCCATGTTTCGGCTTAGGGAAAATTCTAATTTCTCAAAGTTGGTTCTCTGACCTGAAGCTTCTTCATATGTTCTAATGAGCTGAATAATAGCATCAACCTCGGGTCTAGTGGCTCTAGTAAACAGAAGTCAGTCATCTGTAAAAAATAGGTGAGTAATAGCTGGAGCTCCTCTCGCCACCTGGACACCATGAATGGTGCCCCGTCTCTCTGCATCACGAATAAGAGCTGAGAAACCTTCAGCACAAATCAAAAAAAGATATGGGGACAGTTGGTCACCCTGTCTTAGACCTCTCTGGGGCCTGAAAGCTGGACTAGGAGAGCCGTTAATCAGTATAGAATAAGAAATAGAAGTAATGCAGTTCATGATTAAACTATCCATTGCTCACAGAAACCCAACTTCCTCATCATTTTTTCTAAGAAAGGCCACTCCACTCTATCATATACCTTGCTCATATCCATTTTGAGTCCTAAGTTCCTTTTGCTCCCTTCCTTTTTTTTTCGCATATAATGGAATATCTCAAAAGCAATAAGGGCATTATCTGTAATCAAACAACCTGGGACAAAGGCATTCTGGTTTGGGCTAATGATCGACGGGAGGATACACTTGAGACGATTAGCTAAGACCTTAGAAATCAACTTATAGAAGACATTACACAAACTAATAGGACGAAATTGATGACATGACTCAGGATTCGACACTTTTGGAATAAGGACAATGCGAGTGGAATTAAAATTTGAAAAACTACTATTATTACGCAATAAGGATAGGATTAAGCTACTAATATTAGGACCAAGGATATCCCAAAATTGTTGATAGAAGATGGCGACATACCATCAGGTCCAGGAGCCTTGGTGGGGTGCATTTGCTTCAGGGCGATTTCAATTTCCTCCCGGGTAAATTCACGCTCAAGCCCCCTATTCATATCTGAAGTAACTCTCTCCTCCACACAGCTAAGCACCGAATCAACACCATGGCATCCGGAGGAAGTGAACAAATTCTGAAATTAGTCGACCAATACCGATTCAACTGCAGTAGGAGTTTCATGCCACTGCCCTATTTCATCCTGCAACCGTTTTATGGTATTGCGCTTCTTCCTCTGAGTTGCTTTTCCATGGGAAAACTTAGTATTGCCGTCTCCTTCTTTTAACCAGGCTGCACGAGCACTTTGAGCCCACATAATTTCCTCTTTCTTCACTAGCTCATTCACTTCTGAACTAATCTTATTAATCTCCTCGTCAATGGCTGCCGATGGGGGTAAAGCTTGAAGACTTGACAATCTGTCCCTCAGCCGCCGTAGAGCCTTGTTCACAGACCCAAAATTAGTGTCACTCCACTGCTGAAACCTCAAAGCACAATATACAAGCCGGCCCCCAACATCATGCGAATTTGTTGCCCCATAGCCAATACTTGCCAAGCATCCTCAACCTCTTGTTTGAAAGACTCATTTCGGACCCGCATTTTTTCAAAACAAAAAAGTTTTGGCTGCTCCCGCATACTCGTCCACCGGCAATACTTCTCTCTTAACAACAATGGGGAGCGATCAGAGTATTGCCTTGGCAAGTGAATGATCCCATAATTTGCAAATAATTGTTTCCACTCCTCATTTGCCAACCCCCTGTCTAGCCGCTCTCTAATCCGACTATGCTCATCATGGTTGTTATCCCAAGTAAACACGGCCCCTGGAAGCCAATATCGGTCAGCTGGCAGTCCGTAAGAGCCTCCCTGAAAAGATTTGGGGTTAATTAATTAGTACAACAACCATTACTCTATTCAGTTACTGTGTGTAGCCATTGGATTTCCTTTTTCTGGGGTTAATTAATTAGTACTACAACCATTACTCTATTCAGTTACTGTGTGTAGCCACTGGATTTCCTTTTTTTTTTTTGGTGTAACACTGGTATCAATATTGTATTGTCAATACTATAATACAGTTACCCTTGTCCTCCATTAACAAATCAATCATATCAAGTGGAGGAGAGGGAATAAGCTGTTTTGTTGGCGTCTTTAAGTACAAAATCTGATGGACCAATGTCCATGAAAACCTAACAAGGACTTGATGTCCACTTCCTGCAGTCCCTCCTCCTACAAAATGTCATCCATAATCCGGTTTATCACTTCCTGTGCGTCCACTCCTACAATTATTAGTGGCGAATTGAAGACCATGCCATAACGGCCATCAGCTTGGCTTTAATTCCCACAACATCCAAGTCATCCACCACAAAGCCGGCGATCCATTCACCGTTCAGCCCTTGAATTTCTTTTAAGAATGAACATCCATTTAATAGGTGCATCAGGAAATGAATAAAATGGGATATCCCCGTTAAAAGAAATAAAGAATAACATGGGATACCTACTCTATAGAAAAAAATGGGAATATCCCAATTAACTAATGCATATCTTATTGTACACATATTGGTTTCAAATTCACAATAGCGTCAAAGATTGTTAGCTGAACTTACTCAAAGAGAAATTTCACGTAGTTTACTTATTTACTACAATGGAGATTGTAAATAAGTAAGCCTTGTAAAGTGGAAATTGGTTATTCATCAGTTGATTTTTTCTTGGCTTTATGCCTTTATCCAAATATGATTCTAGTTTTTGGCTGGGGCTTAGGTCCACATTCTTTCCAGAAGTCTATGTCGTTACCGTTGGTTTATGCAAGGATATTTATATACAGTTTCTCAATGGTTGCTTATTTATTGACCCAAATTCTGAAAAGGAAAGTGATGCTCAATTATCGAGTCATAAGCATAATACACAACACACCTAGAATCAAAAAAAAAAAAAAAAACACAACACAACAAGGCGTAATAGTCAATCGTTCTAGGTTGTTTCTTTTGGTAAACTAGTGACAAGTTCTAAACATAATACAGAATCTAGTCCAAGCAGGCTGGTAGAATGACCTTTTCTTTAATGGAAAAGAGATCTTATTAAATTTGATCAAATGATCCATGCATGAAGTATATATAATCTCAGAATAAAACTTTAACAAACTACATCCAAGCAACGGTTTACTTTACTATCAAAATCGTATATGTGCATATCATCACTTCAATTTTTGATTGGTATCAAGCTCTTGCCTCTTGGACCTTTTCTTAGTTATATATGTTTGTCCTCTTGTTCGTCATTAAAGCCAAATCCGCCTCGAATGCGAATATTATGAGTGGAGAAAAAAACTTTATCGCTTACCAAAGCAAATTCGACTCGAACCCAAACCAGTTGTTTGACAGGGGGAAAAAAAAAATTATTTAACCTACTAAGTATTAATTTGCTTTGTAACTTCAAATTAGTGGCGGTTTAATATATTTTTCTTTCCCATTTTATGTTTAATACTTGTGACGTGGCATCAAAAGAAGAATGAAGAAAAGAAATTGGGCATAAGATTTTGTGATGAGCATTGGGCTTTATTTATTTTTCACACTCTTAACAGCGATAGTGGGCCATCCATGATTCATCAACTCGCGTAGTATTGGGCTATAATACCCAAACAGGTTCTGCCTTGTTTTGTGTAAAGCATGGGCCCATGAAGGAGGGAATGTAAAGTTGATCCGTATCTTGTGTCACGTAAATTGTATAGGCCCACTGAAGAAGCCCTCGGCGAGGCGATGGTAGACTTCCCCAAAGGGCTTAATGTCTCGTAATTAGGCTAATCACAAAAAAGGTAGGAGAGTGGTAATATATCTACATGATCATCTAAGATGCTGTACTCAAAGATTGTGCCACTTTCTATTATAATCAAATCTTGTAATGCTTTCCTTGAGGGCAGGAATATCTTTGATGGTGCAATAATGACTGCAGAAGTCATTGACAAAAGAAGGAAACAAATTGGAATAATTTGGAAATTAGATTTCCCCTAGGCGCAAACGAAGAAGATGGCATGCTGGAAAGAAGTAATTGATAAAGTCCATATATATGACAAGCTGAAATCGTGGAAGCCTTAATTAATAAGGTAAAATTTTGCAATAATTAAGAAAAAAATTCCAAATATGACTCTCATCCACCGAGATTTTGGAATTTGTTACTAGCGTTTGGTTAAATTATATTATGTTCATAAAAAAAATAAATTATTACGTTGCTTAAAATTCTTACTTTAACCCTGCAGCAGCATCAAATTGGAGTTAACATTTAGAAAAACCCTTATTGTCAAGATTCTATATTATGTTGAATATCAACCATGATAATTTAGGTTTCCATATATACTAGTCTTTCTATCGTACATCTAAGCCTCTATATAAGGAGGCATACACGTTACCCTAGCTGCTCCAAAATTATTTCTGTGGTAGGCTTTGTCTAGATTCTCTCTTCAAAAGTTAACTTGAACAAGAAATGGGGTTTGGGTGGAAAGTTGCTCGCGAATCAGAGTACCTAGCCATCTATGACAAGAAGAAGAGCATCATGTTTGCTAAGAAAGCCTTAGTGTGTCCGCTGCTGCACAAGTGCATCCGATTAGACGTCTCCCCTGTCTACTACTCCTCCAACGTCGCGGCAAGGAGCCGCGACAATTGTCGCTTCACCCTCCCTGTGGTGTCCACCGTCGGCCCCTGGGTGGATGACATGGAATGCCTTCGCCGCTATGCTTCTTGGCGGCAATCATTATCCGAGGAGGCCATCAGGGACATGGTCCGGATGAAGATCGCGAGTCAGATACAGGACTTGGTATCTTGCAGGACCATGTTTGAAATGTATTTTAATGGTACGAGGTTCAAGGAGGAGTTGTTTGACAACGTGCAGTACGAGCTAAAGAGCTTTGGACTCAAAATTCATTACCTAGATGTGGATCTGAAGCAATTTGTTGATGCTCCTCATCGTCCTTCCGACACTCATCACTCGAAAAAACCTGCCAAGGTTGTCTATGTTGTGTTGTCGCTTTGGAAATATGTTGTTAATTCAGTACCTTATTTGTCTGTTGTCGGTAATTCCATACTTTTTTTTCTAATGGTATACCGATATTAATTGGTTAAAAGACGCTGTGTCCTTTCACTTTTCCGATTTCAATGTTTGTGTCCCTCTTCTTTTTATTTCAAACATTATATCTCCGAACCTATTAGAAATAGAGCAATGTTGTCCAAAATCCCTCCAATTGTCGGTCGTCCAATCACAGCCCGCCACGTGTCTCGGGGACGGGCTCGGCATCCAGGTGGAAAATGTTTTAACCCCCTCCTTACTTTCCAAAAAATCAGGATTTTTCAGAAATGGTAGAAAAGAAAAAAAAATGTAAAAGCCCCAAATTCTCACTTAGTTTTAATTTTATGTTATAAATTAATTCTAAAACTATTTAAAAAGGAAAAATAAACAAAATTTTTTTAAAAGAGTAAGCTACGCCTTTCACCATTATTTCCATATATACGCAAAAAAGAAAAAAAAATCCTCGTCGGAGCCATCTAAAGAACACCAGCACTGCCAGCAATTATAGCAGCAACTTTTCTTCTCAAGGGAGGAGGCCGCCCCTCGCCATTATCCTCAACCAGATCCACAGTCATTGCAATTACATTAATTATACCACTAATCAAGGCAAAACTGTTGCCGTGTGCATTCATAGAAATCTTAGTGTGCATTCAATTCGTTATTCACTACTGACTCTTTTCATACCCACCAATGAATCACACACAAGAATGTATTCCCTACTAAAATCGTTACAAACACCAACAGTAACAAATAAATTGAAATCAAGAAGAAAAAGCTAATGAAAAAGAAATAGGAAATAATACCAGGTGGAGAAGAAACCAAATATGGGATGAAGGGGCTGGGGTCCTCGTGTGTAACAGCCCGGGTAAAAATTTGAATTTTTTATCGGGACTATAAAAGTTTTCTACAGTGATTTACCGTTGAATTAATATTGGGTAATTAATTCAAGGTAAATCGGGCGTCGCTTTTCGTAACCGAGGGTTTTCCCGCGCTCGAGATTTTTCCGTGGATTTTTCGGACCTAAGTTGGTATTTTTCGGGTCCCGAAATTTTCGGGAAAAATCATACCGGAAAATAACCAAGGGGGTATCAGTTATTTTCTGGTCCGGACCGGACTCGCTTCATAATGCAGACAAGCTGCATTATTGAAGGATCACATGTTGCACAGTATTTTTACCGTTTATAAAAAGAGAGCAGGAGAGGAGAAGGGGAGGAAGAGAAGAAAAGAGGAAGAAAGGAGAGGGAAAAAAAAAGAGAGGAAAAGAGAAAAAAAAAGGGGAAGAAAAAGAAAAAGAGAGAAAAGAAGAGAGAGAAAAAAAAGAGAAAAAGGAAAGGAAAAAAAGAAGAAAAAAAAGAGAAGAAAAAAAAAAGGAATCGGAAAAACAAAGGGGAAAAGGAAAAAAAAGAAGAAAAAAAGAAACCGAAAAAAAAGAAAAATAAAATAAAATAAAATAAAGAAAATACAAAAAAAAGAAGGAATAGTGCGTCACCCGAGCTCCTCCCGTCACTGTACATGCCGGACCGATCCGCGCCACCTCTCGTCACACCGCCGCCACCAGCACGCTCGCCGTGATGTCGCCGACCTGTTGCCGCCTCCCCCGCTCGATTCCGCCGCCGGACGCACCCGCTAGAGCCGTTGACCCGAGGAGCAGACCCGCGGATCTAGCTTTTCCGTGCCTGCCGCCTCACGCCGACGACGCAGCGTCGCCGTTCCACCGCCATGGAGTCGCCTTCGTCCGCCGCTGCTGTGGGTGTGCTCGCTTCCCTTCCTCGAGCCTGTCGTCGCCGCGCCAAGGTGAGCAGAACCGGGTTGGTTGACCCGCGTGCTTGTCCGGGTCGTGGACCTGGATTCCAGTCGTGGGCCGTTGTTTGGGTTGGACTTGGGCTGGGCATGGGCTTACTGTTCATGGCCCAGTCCAGTAAAAAAAAAGAAATAATATATATATTTATTTATTTTTTGGAATAAAATCAGTTTTAAAAAAAATAAATATATTTACATTGAGAAAATTATGATCAAATTAATTCTGGTATTTTGAGAAAAATATAAATATATATACTTTGATAAATAATTAAGTTATGTTTTGGAGAAAAACTATTATTATTTAGAAAAATATATATATACCATGAAAATAATTTCTGGAAATTGAATATGTATATTATTTTCTCTGGAAAATTATGGTTGAGGAATATATATATATATGTACTTTGAAGATTAAGGGTAATTATATTTTGTGTTGGAAAATATTATTATATATATTTAGAAAAAGATAAATACTATATATATATTTTCTGGAAATTATAAATACGTTATTATTTTTCGGGGAAATTATGGTGATTATATTTTGGGAAAAGTATAATTAATTTATGAAAATATTTTTAAAAGAGTTTTAATTAAAGTATGGTACCGAAATTATATTCGGATATACGTACGGTATAATATTTTCGGTTAAAGATGATAATAAAGAAATATGAACCGGGATGGGTTTATTTCGCAGTATTGGCATCATAGCATACCGATTATGTGCATTTATGTGAGTATATGTTGTTTTGTTGTATAGGTTTGGATATCGGGCAGTTTCCCGAGGAGCCGACTTGGGACCGGTCATTGTCTCCGGAGTTGAGTAATCGGCCAAGGTGAGGATGGATTTCCTTCAATATGTGCCTGTATTACTCGGTTATTGTGTTAGATGTTTATTGCACTGTTGGTTGTTGCATTTGTTGTGATTGTTGTCGGGATGTTTATCCCAGTATTTTGATTTGGTTTTTGGGAAGTTTATCCCCGTGCGTCGGGTTTCGGATATTTATTTTCGTGTCTTTGGCCATAAGAATAATGGAATAATTAATAATTTGTGATAATGAGGTCGATCCTTGGATTTGGATAGGGATGTCTATCCCGGTATTTTGGTTAGGGATGTTGATCCCTGTGATTTGGTTTTGATGACGATAATATAATTGTCACGTGGTAAGTAGTGGTACGACTCGATGGTTTAAGACTATTTTGTGGTGGCCTTGACCTGGGTTACTTGTGATAAGCATGTCTATGCTTAGGATGTCTATCCCGTGATTATATTTGGGATGTCTATCCCTGGGTTACTATATTGGGATGTCTATCCCTGGGTTCGTATTTTTGGGATGTCGATCACTGGGTTCTCTTGGATTTGGTCTGGCACCCGGAATATGTTGATAACCAGGTCTGACCTCTAGCTTATCTGTGACGGGGCTCGGAAAGATAAAATTGGAAAATTGGATTTTATTTGAGTCTTTTTGGGTCTTCGACCGGTTTTGGGTCTTGTCTCTCGGTTTGGTGTATTTTGACAGTTTTTGCTTGTTTTCGGCCTTGAGTAATTTTAGTGTTGCATATTGATCGTCTATCCATGGTTGTGAGCACTTCGGACTCACCCCTCACCTGCGGGCTTTCATCCCGTAGGATGAGTTATCTGTGGTACAAGTTTGGTGCATTCCAGTCAGACTGCGGCGTTATCTCTTGGACAGGGCTCGGATCCATAGTTTGCATCAGTGTCGCATACAGTGCCTTTATGAGTTATTAAGTCTTTCGCTGTGCATTATTTTTACTATTGTTGGGCCATTGGGCCGGATATGATGTTATCATTGTTTTTATTTTGGGTTGTTGAGCCCGAGTTTCTGTTGTATACACTGTATGCTGGGCTTGGTTTGGTTGGGTCGTCACAGTTCCGGCACGTGTTTACTGCGTACGGTAAATACGGGTTGGGGCGTTTCATTTTGGTGGCAGAGCGGGCATTAGGTCTTGTTGGGCAGTCTATGTGTGTTGTTGTCTTGTTTGCATAGTTCGCTCCATTTGTTTATTATTTTATATCATTTAGTTAGTGCATTATGGATCCAGTCAAGGGACGCCAGCTGTCGCAGAACATACACATAAGAGATAATTGATGCCATAAATAAGCGGAAATATAAATATTATTAATATTGCTTTATCATTACAAGCATAAATATTACATTGATATTTTATAGAAAATAATAATAAGTACATTCATCGCCTCGGAACGACGTTGACCCTGAAGCTGTTGGGGTCATTGTTGATGTTGACCGTGATCTTGTTGCTCCACGAGAACCACATGCCGACTGCGTTGTTCTGGCGGGGAAGCTCGAACCGGTTTGCTGCAGGGAACCAGAGTGGGATGAGACCGTGATCGTCTTCAGGCTGCCACTGGGTCTCCGTGAGAAGAACCATGTTTGGCTTGTACTGGTTCTTCAGGTCCCTCAGGGTACGCAAGAACTCCTGGGAACGCCTAGCGACTCCTCTACAGTTCCACACCAGCAGTCGGGCCTTTGGCCAAGTTGGAGGTAACCGAGTCATTCTGGGCATGCTCTGGGCTGTCTTCGAGAGCTGGTAGTAGGTACCTTGCTCCAGGAAATGGCAAGTGGACTCTAGGTTGAACTCCTGAAGTCTTTCAGAAATGAAAAACTTGATGGAGTTTGCCGAGCCGTAGAAGGAGGTCCTCAGGGTGCCATGGTCCTCTAGGAAGAACGTCTCTTCTATGGGAGTGACGAAGAATCTCGATGAGTAGAGTTCGTCGACGAAGACCAGACGGGGCATTCTGCCGAGCTCGTTCGGTAGTTCCTCTGGACGCTCGTTGATCATGTTGTAGGCCAGCCGGTTTCTTCTGCCTAGGATGGCACCTTCAACGAAGAAGACGGATGATGGAGCAGGCATCGTGTTTTGGACGCGTTGGTGTTTTGTTTTTCCAAGAATTATGGTTTTGTTTGCCTTCGTGTTTTGTTTGCTTTAAGATGTGTTGTGGTTTTTGCCTTCCGTTGTTTTGCCTTTTATAGAAAAAAAAGTTTACCATTTTGTTTTTCAAAGTTTAGACCCCACCTATCTCCGGGAAGGTCTAAAGGATTTTTCGGTGTTGGGAAAAGTAGATTCCCTTCACAAAACTCCAATCGTTTTCATACTTAAAGGTGTTGTTTTTAAAATTTTGCCGTTGCTTCGTTTATTGCTTCGTTATTTTATACGTTTTTTGGGCTACAAATGCCAGTGTTTTTCAGCCCTTTTCCACCTTACGATTTTCTAACGCTCTGGCTACCTTGGCGTTTCTTATCATGGTTTTACTATATTTTCTTGCATCTTTTATCACATGATCCGTGACCGTTGAGGCTAGACTGATGGGACCATACCTCGAGTAGAGCGCATGTACGACAAGCTTACAGCTGTTCGAACATTGTGGAGAGATATGAGACTTGACAGACGTTTTTGGCTCATGCGGAATTTGTGAACAAGTGGGTAACGTTTCTTTCGAGGGACACAGGATGTGCTCGTGATCATCGCCTTGCGAGTTAACGGACGTCTTTTCAACGAGGAAAACCGACGTCACCGTTAGCTTCGTATGTCACGTTTCTCGGGATCGAGGATGTTTACGACCGATCTAGAGCGCCGGACATGAAAACATGTTTTTGTCTTAACTTCTTTATGTTTTGGTTTTGTTAAACGAATTTTGTTTTGAATCTCTTTATGTTTGATTTTATATTCTTATTGTTGATTTTTGTTTTGCTTTGAGATGTTTTGATTTTCTGTTTAACATAAGATTTCGTAACATAAGAGTTTTAATTTTAAAAGAAAACTTATTTTATTTATTTCATAACGGTTTACAACGGAGAAGAAGTACTCTAAGGAGTTACTTGCTTCTCAAGATCTTTTACAAGCTTTTGTATGTTCTTCACGTGGGGGAAGAGCTCCGCGCATGCCAGTTCTATCTGCAACACCGCTGAGCTGATCTTCTTTAGTGAGACGTTCAGCTGTGTCAGTGTCTGCTGCGGAGTGCTGCTTTCGGCAGTTGCCTTGCCCTTTCGATCCTCAGCTTTTTTGGGAGCACGCTTCTTTCGTCGTCTGCTGGAAACAACCATGTGTTCCTTCAGGCCGATGATGTTGGTTTTGAACCGCTTCTTGGGAGGTTCTTCATCAGAGCTTGTCGGGAAAGCAGTGCCACAGATATAGTTGTTGTTCTCGGAGTCAGAGGTAGTACGAGATCGGAGTGGAGAGTCCATGGCTGAGAGTGAGTGTCTCAGTTATGAGGTTTGGTATTTATAAGCGGATGAGATGTCGCTTAAGGGTATAAGCGGTATCTCATGTTGAGTTTGGACACCTGGTAGAGAATACCAGAAGCTTATCGTGGTAGGACCCACGGATAAGACGGAATTTCGGGGACGAAATTCTTTTTAAGGTGGGTAGACTGTAACAGCCCGGGTAAAAATTTGGATTTTTTATCGGGACTGTAAAAGTCTTTCTACAGTGATTTACCGTTGAATTAATCTTGGGTAATTAATTCAAGGTAAATCGGGCGTCGTTTTTCGTAACCGAGGGTTTTCCCGCGCTCGAGATTTTTCCGTGGATTTTTCGGACCTAAGTTGGTATTTTTCGGGTCCCGGAATTCTCGGGAAAAATCACACCGGAAAATAACCAAGGGGGTATCAGTTATTTTCTGGTCCGGACCGGACTCGCTTCATAATGCAGACAAGCAACATTATTGAAGGATCACATGTTGCACAGTATTTTTACCGTTTATAAAAGGAGAGCAGGAGAGGAGAAGGGGAGGAAGAGAAGAAAAGAGGAAGAAAGGAGAGGGAAAAAAAAAAGAGAGGAAAAGAGAAAAAAAAAAGGGGAAGAAAAAAAAAGAGAGAAAAGAAGAGAGAAAAAAAAAGAGAAAAAGGAAAGGAAAAAAAAGAAGAAAAAAAAGAGAAAAAAAAAAGGAATCGAAAAAACAGAGGGGAAAAGAAAAAAAAGAAGAAAGAAAGAAAAAAAAATAGAAACCGAAAAAAAAGAAGAAGAAGAAAATCAAAGAAAAAGAAAAGAAAAGAAAATAAAGAAAATACAAAAAAAAAAGAAAAAAAAGGAAGGAACAGTGCGTCACCCGAGCTCCTCCCGTAACTGTGCACGCCGGACCGATCCGCGCCACCTCTCGTCGCACCGCCGCCACCAGCACGCTCGCCGTGATGTCGCCGACCTGTTGCCGCCTCCCCCGCTCGATTCCCGCCGCCGGACGCACCTGCTAGAGTCGTTGACCCGAGGAGCAGACCCGTGGATCTAGCTTTTCCGCGCCTGCCGCCTCACGCCGACGACGCAGTGCCGCCGTTCCACCGCCCATGGAGTCGCCCACGTTCGCCGCTGCTGTGGGTGTGCTCGCTTCCCTTCCTCGAGCCTGTCGTTGCCGTCGCGCCGCTGCAACCCGCCAAGGTGAGCAGAACCGGGTTGGTTGACCCGCGTGCTTGTCCGGGTCGTGGACCTGGATTCCAGTCGTGGGCCGTCGTTTGGGTTGGGTTGTTGGGTTGGACTTGGGCTGGGCATGGGCTTTCTGTTCATGGCCCAGTCCAATAAAAAAAATAATATATATATTTATTTATTTTCTGAAATAAAATCAGTTTTTAAAAAAATAAATATATTTACCTTGAGAAAATTATGATCAAATTAATTCGGGTATTTTGAGAAAAATATAAATATATATACTTTGATAAATAATTAAGTTATGTTTTGGAGAAAAACTATTATTATTTGGAAAAATGTATATATGAAACGCCCCGACCCGTATTTACCGTACACAGTAAACACGTGCCGGAACTGTGACGACCCAACCCAACATGACTCAACATACAGTGTGTACAACAACAACTCGGCCCCAACGGCCCAAAATAACAAACATCAATAATAATAAAACCGGCCCAATGGCCCAACAACCATAATAATATGCACAGCGGAAGACTTAAACTCGCATAACACTGTAAGCAACAACAATATGACCCTACGGCCCAACGACAAAATAAACAGCACAGCGGAAGACTTAACGACTCACAATGACTCTGTATGCAACCCATGATGCAACTAATGGATCCGAGTCCTGTCCAAGGGATAACGCCGTAGCCTGTCTGGAATGCAATATACCTGAACCACAAATAACTCAACCTACGGGATGAAAGCCCGCAGGTGAGGGGTGAGTCCGAAGTGCCCACCGGGTAAACCCATAAGCAAATATACATATACAACACCGTAAACAATCCAAGTCACATCATCCACAATTAACTAAGGTTCTCACGAACCTTAAATACGCACTGGTGATTCTAGACACGCTAATCCAATTTTATTATTAGGGCCCCTATCACAAGCTAAATGATGGCCGTCGCCTGGTAGTCAAGCTAGCTAGCCCGTGGACCCCTCCCCGGTACCTCCACGTAATAACTGGCACAGACAGGGAGCAGGCACCAACCACTAACTCTCCCCCAGTGCTCAAACAATAACAATAACTTGGTACAGACAGGGAGCAGGCACCAACCACTAACTCTCCCCCAGCACCATAATCTAAGACTACCATCTGGCTGTTCCAACATTTAACTGTGACTCGCTAGATGTCTAAGTGTATTCAATTTTATTATTTCCTTTTTCCTCGACTAATTACCACATCTCTATCATCCAACCATTATCTCATTATCCCGAGCAGGCTCGCAGCCTCTCCGCTCGTCTGGATAATAACCAATATCAAACTGTCATCACATCATAGTACCCTCGGTACTCAACTCACACAATTCTACGGTCAACAACAGCAACAGTCTTACTCATATCCACAATCCCAACATCATCAATTATGTCAACAGCAACAATAATTTCAACAACATCAACGGTAACAATTATCAACATAATTCATCACACAGGAACCATACACTACCACCAGGTATCATACCAGCAAGGTCACACATAGTCAACAACTCAACAGTAGCAATATTCTCAACAACAACGATGGCAACAATTATCAATCAAATCATCTCAAAACAAATCATACTCAGCCACAAAGTATCATACCAGCAACATCGAACACAGTAAGCAAACAGCAACTTGATATCACGGGATGTAAATAAATATTTACTTAACCTCACCTTAGCCGATTACCAAATGCGGAATCCTCAACAGGTTCCAAGGCCGGTTCCACAGGAACTGCTCGATATCATAACCTATACAACAAAACAATGCATACACATAAATGCACATATTCGGTACTCTATGATGCCAAACTGCGTATTAACCCATCCCGGTTTTTATCCCTTATTATTTCTATTTACCGAAAATATTTACCGTACGTATTTCCGAATATAATTTCGGTACCATACTTTAATTAAAACTCTTTTCAAAATATATTTTCATAAAATAATTATAATTTCCAAAATTATAATCTATATAATCTTTCCAGAAAAATAATAACCTATTTATAATTTCTAGAAAATATTTATAGTATTTATCTTTTCCAAATATATATACAATTTATTTTTCCAACACAAAACATAATTAATTTTAATTTACCGAATACATATTTATATACTTACACCACAATAGTAATTTTCCAAACAAAATTATTTACATATTAAATTTCTAGAAATTATTTCCAAGGCATATATATTTTCTTCCAATTAACAATAGTTTTCCAAAACATAACTTAATTATTTATCAAAGTAAATATATCTATACTTTAATAAAAATTACAGAATAAAATCGTCCATAATTTTCTCAAAATAACTATGTAATTTTTTTCCAAAATTAATTACCAGTATATTAGTAAATACATATATATATATAATAATAATTTTTTTTGAATTAAATTAAACGGACTGGGCCGAGTCCAAGCCAGGCCCAAGGCGGAGCCCATCATGCCAAGACCCAAACCCAAGCCCATCATAAGCACCTAAGTCTAAAGCCCAATTCCATTACAACCCAAACTAAACCCACTAAACCCAACTCACAGCCCATACCTACCCAAACCATGAACCCAAATCACCATTAACCTTCCAGCCCATAACCTATGCCCTAAGCCCAAAACCCAACAAAACCCATTAACCCAACATGCATGAAATTATGCAGCCCATGCAAAAACAAAACTGCCCATGCATCAACAGTGCACGGGTCTTCTTCAACCCCGTGGCTTACCTGCGCGGGATGACGGGCAGCTGAACGACGAGCGAGGTGGGGCGGCTGACGAGCGATGACTGCGGCGGCTGGCGGCAGGAGCTGGAGGCGACGCGGAAGTGGCGGTGCTGGTCGTGGCCGTCCGCAGGCTGCGTCGTCATCGGGTGAGTGCACGACAAGAAGGAGAGGCGACG
>JAKUCV010003250.1:0-12750 GCA_028386065.3 Turnera subulata | reverse complement strand
TCCCGTCTTTCCGACAAATCCCGTCCCGAGTCCAAAAATATGACTTGGGCTCGGAAAATCCGATTAATCCTCCTGAACGTCGTCCAAGTCCCGGAACTGGAAACCGAGGCTCGGTTAGTTAGGAAGACACTCCCGAGCGCGGGAAAATTCTCGGTTTCGAAAAATGACTACCGATTTAACTCGAATTAATTACCCGAGATTACTTCAACAGTAAATCACGGTAAAACAATTTCTACAGTCCCGGTAAAAATCAAAAATTTTACCCGGGCTGTTACAATATATACCATGAAAATAATTTCTGAAAATTGAATATATATATTATTTTCTCTGGAAAATTATGGTTGAGGAATATATATATATATATATATATATATATATATACTTTGAAGATTAAGGGTAATTATATTTTGTGTTGGAAAATATTATTATATATATTTAGAAAAAGATAAATACTATATATATATTTTCTGGAAATTATAAATACGTTATTATTTTTCGGGGAAATTATGGTGATTATATTTTGGGAAAAGTATAATTAATTTATGAAAATATTTTTAAAAGAGTTTTAATTAAAGTATGGTACCGAAATTATATTCGGATATACGTACGGTATAATATTTTCGGTAAAAGATGATAATAAAGAAATATGAACCGGGATGGGTTTATTTCGCAGTATTGGCAGCATAGCATACCGATTAAGTGCATTTATGTGAGTATATGTTGTTTTGCTGTATAGGTTTGGATATCGGGCAGTTTCCCGAGGAGCCGGCTTGGGACCGGTCATTGTCTCCGGAGTTGAGTAATCGGCCAAGGTGAGGATGGATTTCCTTCAATATGTGCCTATATTACTCGGTTATTGTGTTTGATGTTTATTGCACTGTTGGTTGTTGCATTTGTTGTGATTGTTGTCGGGATGTTTATCCCAGTATTTTGATTTGGTTTTTGGGAAGTTTATCCCCGTGCGTCGGGTTTCGGATATTTATTTTCGTGTCTTTGGCCATAAGAATAATGGAATAATTAATAATTTGTGATAATGATGTCGATCCTTGGATTTGGATAGGGATGTCTATCCCGGTATTTTGGTTAGGGATGTTGATCCCTGTGATTTGATTTTGATGACGATAATATAATTGTCACGTGGTAAGTAGTGGTACGACTCGATGGTTTAAGACTATTTTGTGGTGGCCTTGACCTGGGTTACTTGTGATAAGCATGTCTATGCTTGGGATGTTTATCCCTGGGTTACTATATTGGGATGTCTATCCTTGGGTTCGTATTTTTGGGATGTCGATCCCTGGGTTCTCTTGGATTTGGTCTGGCACCCGGAATATGTTGATAACCAGGTCTGACCCCTAGGTTATCCGTGACGGTGTCCGGAAAGATAAAATTGGAAAATTGGATTTTATTTGAGTCTTTTTGGGTCTTCGACCGGTTTTGGGTCTTGTCTCTCGGTTTGGTGTATTTTGACAGTTTTTGCTTATTTTCGGCCTTGCGTAATTTTAGTGTTGTATATTGATCGTCTATCCATGGTTGTGAGCACTTCGGACTCACCCCTCACCTGCGGGCTTTCATCCCGTAGGATGAGTTATCTGTGGTACAGGTTTGGTGCATTCCAGATAGACTGCGGCGTTATCCCTTGGACAGGGCTCGGATCCATAGTTTGCATCAGTGTCGCATACAGTGTCTTTGTGAGTTATTAAGTCTTCCGTTGTGCATTATTTTTTTCTATTGTTGGGCCATTGGGCCGGATATGATGTTATTATTGTTTTTATTTTGGGCTGTTGAGCCCGAGTTTCTGTTGTATACACTGTATGTTGGGCTTGGTTTGGTTGGGTCGTCACAGTTCCGGCACGTGTTTACTGCGTACGGTAAATACGGGTTGGGGCGTTTCATCATGTGCAACTCTGCCAGGTTGATTTCCCTTGTCAAGCTCAGCGCAACAGTTGGGCTCGATCCAACCGACGGCGGGGTGAGGAGGGGCGGTGCGGGAGCAGAGAAGGAGAGGGAAGAGATCCTCTTACCGGCGAAGAGGAAGAGGGAGGAGGAGGCGAGGGGGCCGACGGACGATAAGCTCTCGTGTGTTGTCCCGACCGCCCAAACTCCTCACCACACCGCATCTCCCTTAGTGTCGGTCCCCCTCCCTTCTCAATATCCTCCCCATCGGTGCTCCTCTTCCATCAGATCCGTCGTATTCTGTTTGTTTTCTTCTAATTGTTTTTTTTTTAAATAACATGGAAATACACAGGCACATCGTCGAATTGGTTTTAGTTTCTAGGCTTTTCTATACTATTTATTATACTATTTTGAAAATAAAAAGAGAAAGATAGAAAAAAAAGAAGATCAAATAAAACCATACACGGGACCTGACTCGACACGTTGGCCCACATCCTTCTTTATCCTTCTTTTTTATTTTTTATTTTTCACTTCTTAAAATGAAATTTAAAATTTTGGATATTTGGAAGAAGGGAATAACAGAAAAAATGATCTGTGTTGACCCTATATTATGACAGGTGTCAAATTATGGTTGGTAAACCGGCAAATATAGGTAAAGAGGACGAGTTTTGTAGATTTTCAAGAGGTTGGGGCACTTGATCTTTGAGTTTTGAAAGAATGGGACACAAATATTGAAATCGGAAAAGTGAAAGGACAAGTTGCGTCTTTTAACCGATATTAATTACTAGCATCATCCTAATCAATAACATAGCAAAAAAATTCATTAAAACTGTCATGTCACATTATAGGTGTTATCCGAAGAGCAGGACTTGTACATGCCTACAGAGGGAAGTTTGCCACCAGTTCAAGACTGAGGTTGTTTTCTCAGTGGTTTCGGATTTTCCTTATTTGCTTTCTTCGGGAAAATTGATTTCTTTTCAACGTTTGAATAATTAACCTTCCATTCTTGTGGATTTCATATTTTATGTTGTGATAATTTTGGTTTACTTTTCCACATATGATTTTGTCACATAATCATACTAACGACATGAAGCTGTTTGAACAGTTAACTCGAATCTTTAATTTTTTTATAAAACCAAATAAATATGTACTAATACTATGATGATATATTATTATTTTTTAAAAGGTTATAATTCCGCGTATACAATATGCACAGAGCATGAGTTAATGGAAGATGATCAATGCCATAATCAAAATAGATGATTTCTTAAGTTTAAGGGAATCACATAAACAAGATTTGCTCTTGATTATATATTACGGCATGGTGGTGATCTTAGGGATAATAAATAGCATGGCTTGGCTGCCCCAAATAGGAGTGTAAACGAGTCAAGCTACTCGTGACTCATGAACCACTCGAGATCGACTCGAAAACTATTCGAACTTGAATCGAGTTTTACAGTCAAACGATTCGAGCTTTAGTTCCACTACAGTCGTCTCGAGCCGAGCTCTAGTTCCACTATAGTCGACTCGATAATCTGGCAAGCTTAATCGGCCTTCAATAAAATATAAGAATTGAATAGTTATTTTTTCAGTTGGACTCTTATTAATTTTAAACCCAAAACTAAGATAGCCTATGAGATTCTTTAATATTTGGGTTGGATCTTTTATCTTCTTAAGCCCAATCATTTTACACATCAAATTAAAAATTAAAATAACATAAATGATAAATATTCCTTAAACCTAAGCACCTCACAATCTTTACTACTTCAACACCGCCCATCCCACCCATCACACCTACCAATTCGCCTCCATATTCAACACCCACCCGGCCGATCACCTCTCCCACTACCCTTACTTTCTTAAGCTCTCACAAACCTCGCTTTTACTCCTTCAATGTCCTCTCATGAATTCATTGACATGATGCCTGTCACGCCCCCGCCTAAACATGACCGGCCAGGCACCATGTGCACCCAAATCGTGCCACAAGGCACCCCAAGGCCTATACTCGAACACATCGAAGCTAGTTGCCTTTGCCTAGCGGGTTACTAACCAAAACTCAAGCGCAGCATAAACGGAAGCAAAACAAAATATACAAAGGCAACAGAAGATATTAATTATATAAACTCATTTACTAAGCCATAATCACTAATGTTATAAAATTCTTGCTACAAGGGGCACTACCACTTATAAACCGAGTTATAACTTCTTTAGCAAATTATTACAATTTAACAACTAATTAAATGACCATCCCGGCTATATACCCATCGGCCTACTGCCCGTACACTCTTTCTCGCACCTGCAAGACAAGGGGAGGAGGATAGGGGGGTGAGTATAAAACTCAGTAAGCAAATGTGCACACAAGCAATAACCACTCAAAGCATGCAATGCATAGCAAACATGCCTCCAATCAGCAAGGTAACCGGTCCTCCGTGATCAGGCCCACGGGTAAGCCAAGTGATGTACTCCGGGCCTACTTGCATAACCCGGCAGCCCTGCACACATGCACAACCGAATCCCACAGCCCCACGTACGAGGCATAACCGAATAGCCAACAATGTGCATATGGCTTGCTACCGAGGCACACACAGCGCCCTTCGTAGCACCACCCTTTGGCCAAGCGGATCACACACCGCAATGACCACCTGTCAACAATACCAAGCGGGCAATATCCTCCGCAAGGTTCCATAACCTGTACAAGGCACCCAGTGCCAATATCTTGTGGCGCACAACACAAGTGCCCACCATCTCACGGTACGTACAAGCCCCGCTTGCACTACCCTCATGATCCATTGGCCAACGATCTCCATGAATGCAATGATGCAAATGCAAATGATGCACAGCCCCTTGGGCATAACCAGCAAGCCAACCATTAGTCAATAATCAATAACACATGCACCATAAGTGCCAATACCATTCCAACCAAGCAATTGGGTTATCTGCCCAGCAAGCACACGATGGCAATTGTCACAAGTACGCATCACCTACTTACCTAGCACTTTGCCACCAAATGCTAAGCATTCCTGCCCTATGGAGCCCTTGGGCATCCTAGGAACATAGGTCCCTATTAAACACATATAAATACACATTATAACACAATCATAGCAGCCATAGCATAGAAATCACAATCCAAAGCCACAACACTTATCTTTCACAATTCGGGCAGAAGCTGCCCTGCACTTGCAGGAACTTCAACCCGCAATCTAGAGCCCTTAACGGCTGAACCAGGTTCTGGCCTCAACCAAAGAGTTGTAGCCCTATGTCTCAGATTTCCATAACACCAAAGAACAACCTAATCCGAGCTCTGTAGCCTCAGATATGCCTTTAATACCAACACTGGGTCAAGCAGTGTGACTGCTACTGGACAGTCGCAGCACAGTCACTTTGGAGAGTCCATAACTCTCTCATTTCTACTCCAAAACCTACATAACCGGTTCCATATGAACTATACAGATGTTAGATAATCATAGGCTTTGGTTTCACTCAATTCCAACCGGTAGTTTGGCCGGAATCCTCATTTTAGTGTCCAGGGGTCAGTCTGCCCGAGAGCAGAACCCCTAGGCTCACTTCCCTTCTCTTTCTCTCTTTCTCTCTCTCTTTCCCCTCTCAAGCTGAGCACGAATCTGATTCTGGAGATATGGGTGAGAGGTGCCTGCTTCACCTCCTTAATGCATGGGCAAGTAGGTGAGTGAGCACCCACTTGCCACCTCTTGCCCAAAGCTTGCCACTTGCACAAGCACGTGCCACCTCGTGCTTGTTTTCCATCCATTTGGCTCGTGGCACCTAGCTGCTAGCTTGCACACCTAAAACCACCAACAGCCTATTCCCATGCTATTTGGCTCACTCTGATTGGTCGATTTGGCCAATCACGAGTTTACACATCATCGGGTCCAATTGTGCACCGATGGGCACCCCGGTGTCCCCGTTGTGCACCATTTCGTGCTAACTCGAGCTAACGGGTATCTCCCTTGGGCAATTGTGCCTCCAATGTACTAATTATACCTAATTAATACATTGCCAACATAATCCGACCTTTATCAACCGATTATATAGGTCAAGTACTCGGTAACCCTAAACAGGCCATCCGTGCCATCGGGTCACCACGAACCCATTTGCGCACACTAGGCCAAGCCTATGCGCACCATTGCCCACACTCTGACACTAGCACATATCATCGAGCCTAAACTCATACCATCATAACCTACACGAGCATCCTCCAAGGACAAGTACCCGACTCTCATCGTATGAGTGTCCCTTTAGGCACTAAGGTGTACCTGGGGTATCACAATGCCTTTGTCCACTGTGAACAAAAAGTGCAGCAACATTAAGCCCAAAATGTTGATTGCGGGGTTTAATCTCTTCATCCTTCTCCTTTAGTTCTTAGATTCGAATAACTATTTAGATTTATTTATGGTTGTCGAAATTGCTGAGTTTTTCCTTTTTCCCTGTGGGTTTGTTCATTGTTTCATGTTGGAGAACAATAATGGAGCATGACGGATAGTGAGGATGTAGGCATAGTACAACCAACCAGGAGGGGCTTAGTCGAGCCCAATCGAGCCGAGCTCCAGCTTGGACTTTTGTTAATAAGCTCGAGCTCGAGCCTGAATATCTAAAGCTCGACCGAGTTTGAGCTTGAACTTTTATTAGCAAGCTTGAGTCGAGCCTACCAATACTCGGCTTGTTTACACCACTAGCCCCAGTGGCCTTGCCCGCCATGTTTTGATCGCGGGCAACTATTTCCCCAATGTCCTCATCCAGAACAGCGTCGTCGTTATCGAGTCCCTCGGTGATGTTGCATCCTTCATATCCAACGTCTTCAATGGGATGGTGGTCCCTTGTAATTCTGTTGCCAAAGTCGGTCGAGACTTCAAGTACACCATCAACCGTGACCACATTGAGGTCCCTATTTTAAAAAGACGGTGTTCCACTCATGCTTCGATTTTTTTTTGCATGGGAGGACCAGAACTAGGAATAGGTCTTGAAACGAGTTTATGAGTGTGGCCCGATCTGGTTCGAGGATCTTCCAGATGCCCAATTCAATTTCAAAAATTTTCCACTCATGTTTCGATTTTTCTATGCATGAGAGGACCGGAACTAGGATTTGGTCTTGAAACGAATTGATGAGTGTGGCCCGACTCCTCAACTTTTGAACGAATTTGGAAATTTCCACAAGAATCCTTTTTAAATTCTATGCCTTTCGTAAAACCAGAGACTATTTATGCAATTTGGCAAGGAAAAGCTTGATTAAAAAAAACAATAATAATTATTCCAGGAAAAGTACTAATAACAATAATAAACGTACGATACTGAGGAGTAATGTAGTGCGAGAAATAAAAAGTGTGTCCAACCACATAAAACATTTAAAACAAGTGTCCAAAAACATAAAACATCTAGAGCGGCTTCATCCTACGAAGCACAGCAGATGCACCAACCGAGGTCCTTCTAGCTTCCAGTCCCTCCCTCCTAGCTTGCACTCCCTCCCCTCTAGCTTGCACTCCCTCCAATTCAGCCTTAACCCTATCGATTGTGTCTTGACGGGTTTTCAGCTCAAGTTTTTCATCAGCTATCTAACCAAAGAAAAAAAATCATTAAAAGTATCAAGAAAATTAATCTCAAATTTAAAAATAAATCTTTAATTAATTAACCTGCCTACGGATCAAGCAATCTGGTTCTTTCACCAATTCTCGTAGCCAACTGTCGCTTAGAGATATCCAGTAACTTATGCTTGTCAACCAGTCCTTCCATCTCAGTCTTGGCTTGACGAAAACTGAAGCACGAAAAACATGATAAAGAACAAAAAAAGAAAAAGCCACCACACATTGAACTCTAGCTAAAAAACAATCAATTAAGTTGGAAAGGAGGTCTAAAACTAGAAAAAGAAAAATTAGATTATTAAAAAAAACCATAGCGTTGTGTGTTATTTATGCATGCATACAATCTCACATACCAATTAACGCCAATTAAACAACACTGTTAAGGTTCTTATAAATACATAAAGCAAAGAGTTTTAAAATTTCAAGAATTTTAGGTACAAAAAGAAGTATGGGGCTGGGGTGGAAAGTGACAGGCGACTACGAGTACATTGCCATCTACGACAAGAAGGCCAAAAAAAGACCGACTGCAGCCAGACCCTCGACTGCGAGTGCCACTGTCGTTAACTATGGAGAGACTTGGGCTGCAGACTTCATGGAAATTGAACCAATTCAAACTACATGGACCTTTTCAAATCACACTCCACCTCAGCTACACGCTTATTCCAGATGTGGATAGGCTTCGTCTATGTGAAAAGGAAGTGGCTAATGACCGTCCAAGTGTGACGGCAGAACTGAGGCTTCTAGCTGAAGCTAAAGCTAGAAGATACTGTGGATCCATAGCGCTCGATCAGTTGCTGGGCGACTCTCCTCTTCTAAAAGCATTCCTGTCCGAAAGATTTGGGGTGATTTTCTCGATCGCTTGTATATTTTTTTTTTTTATGCTCATATATGCCGTTTTTTTCTTTTCCTTTAGGAGGAAGCTAGATCTTACGGTCTTGCGGTGGCTGAGCTTGAAGTTGTAGTTGAACATGGACCATAAAGTGCTTGGTTTTTTTTTTCTTTTTCTCTTCCCGAAAGTGCTTGTTTTTTTTTTTCGCTTTTAATTATTGAAACGGTGATCAAAAAATGACGTCCGAACAGACAAACCTACCCATCGCTTAGACAAAGCTGATTGAACACTTAAGTCCTTTTCAGCATCTTTTATTTTTTTTTTTGTTATATATGATCGATGATGAGGTTGGAAGGAGCATAAATTGGAGGTTTACGCCGGAATCTTGAAAATAATGTTTTTTTCTGAACTGAATATAACTTATATTCAGCAGCCATAATTGTGAGGTATGCCATGTCCTTGTACAAATACTCTAACATGGCAGTCAACGTTACAAGCCCGGCCCAACAACGGATATCATTGCTAATATTAGTTCTGTATGCAAACTACATGTTTTAGTTATATAAACGAGGCCCAAAACAGTATGCATATAACAAAGCCCAGAGAACAATTGAGCCGTCCATAACGAAAGTGTATTATGTTAACATCTATTTTAGCATAATAAAAAACTATTATGTTGCATTCATAAATTGTACAGGCCCAGTGAAGAAGCGTACGACAAGGGTTCTAACCATGGATGGAAACTGGTCCAAACACACGATGAAAGAATTTATAATTGAATATAAAATATTTTTTTAACTATTTTTTTATTGTCATCCAATTTTATAATTCTCAACTATGGATATTGATAAAGAAAAAAGGAAAACATTAGGCAACAAGCCTATCTACTCCAAAATTGAATTATCAAAATCCTAACAATATGATTAAGATTTGGGAAATTCTCAAGCTACTTAGCCTGTACAACGATTAAGTCTCATGATTTAAATTATGTTTTCTTTAATTTTTACTCCATTGGTGGACCGCGAGATAAATCTTGGTTTCGCCTTACCAAAAAGTTAAGTTTCTATTTATCAAAAGGATAAAAAAGTTAAGTTTCTGTTTATCAAAAGAATAAAAAAGTTAAGTTTCTTTTCAGGGATTTTTGCATTTACCACCAAGGGAATCAACGAACAAGCCCATTAAAGCAGGATGAAGCCCGGTCTATTATTGGCCCAAAGGCGACGCCGAAGCGATGGTAGACTTCCCAAAGGGCTTAATATCTCGTAATTACGCTAATTGCAAAAAAGGTAGGTGAATAGTAATCATATCTAAGATACTGTACTTAAGATTGTGCTACTTTCTATTATAAGCAAATCCCAGAATGCTTTTATTAGGGGGGAGGAATATCTTTGATGGCACAATGATGACGACAGAATTCATTGACACTCTCAAAAGAAGGAAACAAATTGGAGTAATTTGGCAATTGGATTTTCCCCTAGGCGGAAACATGAATGAGATGGCAAGTTGGAGTAGTGATTCATAAAGTCCATAAAACAAGCTGAAATCGTGGAAGCCTTGATTAATAAGGTAAAATTTTACAATAATTAATAAATAAAATAAATACGAGAAAGACAAAATCAAAATATAACTCTCAAGCACCAAGCTAATTTTGGGATTTGCTAACTATATAGCCTTTTGTGTGTTTTTTTTTTAAGCTAATATATAGCCTTTTGTTAAATTCTATTACATTCATAAAATTTCTTGTTGCTATACTCTAAAGCAAATACTATATATGGGCAAGTCAATAGTGACCAGTACTTCCGAAGTTGAGTCATCGATCCATGGGCATTGCATATCTCCTTTGGCACGTCATTGATTTTACATACATAAATTGGTTATTTAATTATTTCCATATTATACCTTAAGAGATTCATAATATATTAGAATCTTGAAAAACAAATAAAAAATAATTTTAGTTTTAGTTTTTTTAGCAATATATTACATTAATAATATTCCAATTCTTACCTTTTGTTCATAGTAATAAGAATAATATAGGATAAAATAAATTTTTCTATCATTGTCTACACTAACTTACAATGAGTTATTAAGAATAATTTTTTAAATGACTATTAAGTTAATAATTTAATAAAAAATAGAAGAATATTTTGATATTTTAATTTTGCAAGTTTAAAAGAAGGGTATTTTGATATTTTAATTTTGCAAGTTTAAAAGAAATATATTTTGGTATTTTAATTTGGCAAGTTTTGGTGAGCTTTTTATATATAGTATATTTATAGATGGCTACATATTAAAAAAGATAGTACTCTTTACTTTGGAAGTCCATAATGATTGATCTTATGCGATTCGTTACTGTCTTGGTAGATTGATAACCGTGGCAGTCCAATATGTTGTTGCACGAGATAAATGCTAAGGCCCGTTTAATACCGTGTTGATTCTAAACTTTACCCTCCACAAATAAACCCATCAACAGGCCCAATTCTTAGACAAAACCAAAACCTCTATGCAGAAGCCCAATTTTACTTTTCCTTGTAGCCCAAAGATACTTCTTCCACGGAACAAGTAGATTTTTGATCCCCATATTGTCCTCAATTTTGAAATGTCAGCTATGTATCAAAATTTTATGGATTTTGGTCCTTGTACTACCTCAAATATATGGTTTTTGGTACTTCTGGTCACCGGACGACCGTCGGAGACACGTATCACCATATTATTCGCCCATGTCTTCATGTGGGCCCCACCAATCCGTGTCGACCTAGGCATTGCGAACGAATTGTCTTTCTACTTGATCCGGATCGATGGGCCCACATGAAGACATGGGCGAATAATATGGTGACATGTGTCTGCGACGGTCGTCCGGTGGCCAGAAGTACCAAAAACCATATATTTGAGGTAGTACGAGGACCAAAATCCATAAAATTTTAGCACAGGGCTGACATTTCAAAATCGAAGACAGTACAGGGACCAAAAATCCACTTGTTCCCTTCTTCCACTCTGATTTTTATCGTTGATTAAAACTAATTAAAATAATGCATGACCTGAATACCACACCGTGCAATTAAATATCAGGAAAGAATATTCAAAAAAAAAACCACTTGATACAATGTAATGTACCTCTGGGCCCGCTATTCCGAGAGCCCAGGCTAGAAGACAAAGCCCAAGCCTAGTGAGGCCAAGAAGCCCGCCTACACCATCCGAGACCCTACAAATAGCCCCCGAATAATACCAAGCCTTGAACGCAGAAGTGAAACAATTCCTCAACTCGAAAAAAGAGCCATCATTTGAAACAAAAAATAGCAGTACAATTTTGCTTTTATTGCCATTACCAGCAGACAGTCAACCACTCTTCTACAGAAGCATAATATTATAACATAAGTAGAGAAATATATATATATATATATTATTTTTACTAATCAAAAGCCTTATACAATATTTACCAAGAAAAAGCCTTATACAAAAGAAATGAGCCTATGCGTTTATGTTTTTGGTAGTTAGCTCTGCTATTGCCATACATACGTAAATTTACTCTATGTATATAGGTGTAGTATATTTATATATATGTGTATATATGCATGTTGTGGCCTGTTCTCAAGATGTTTTTTCTATATTTTTTTCTTCTTCTAGTTCTCTTGATATTGTTATTTGGTGACATAACCTATTGATTTGCCGTTAAAATATGATGCTATGTTTTAACGGCAAAAATGAAAAGATTTGGGGTTAATTAATTAGTACTACAACATTACTCTATTCAGTTAGTTACTGTGTGTAGCCATTGGATTTCCTTTTTCTTAGTGTAACACTGGGATTAGTATTGTATTGTCAATACTGTAATACAGTTACCCTTGTCCTCCACTAACAAATCAATCATATCAAGTGGAGGAGAGGGAATAAGCTGTTTTGTTGGCGTCTTTATGTACAAAATCGATGGATCAATGTCCATGAAAACCTAACAAGGACTTGATGTCCACTTCCTGCAGTCCCTCCTCCTACAAAATGTCATCCATAATCCGGTTTATCACTTCCTGTGCGTCCACTCCTACAATTATTAGTGGCGATCGAATTGAAGACCATGCCATAACGGCCATCAGCTTGGCTTTAATTCCCACAACATCCAAGTCATTCACCACAAAGCCGGCGATCCATTCACCGTTCAGCCCTTGAATTTCTTTTAAGAATGAACATCCATTTAATAGGTGCATCAGGAAATGAATAAAATGGGATACCCCGTTTTTTTTTTTTTGAAAAAAGAATAACATGGGATACCTACTCTAAAAAAATTGGAATATCCCAATTAATTAATGCATATCTTATTGTATAATTAATTTTAGTAACAATAAAGAAAATTATGAATTTGAAACCAATATGTGAAACGCATATTCATTTTTTGTTCCTATGTAGTAGCAAGTACGGCGTCCTAATTACTAACCAGAACATCCACTC
>JAKUCV010003249.1:0-67266 GCA_028386065.3 Turnera subulata | reverse complement strand
AACGTAGAGGAGGTAGGATGGGCAGTTGGTCAGATCTAGTATCGATCGTACATGGACGATAGTTGGAGTCGGCGGCTCTCCCAGGGATCCCTCATCTGGGATCCCCGGGGAAGAGGATCAAGTTGGCCCTTGCAAACAGCTTGATGCACTATCTCCCTTCAACCCTTTAGCGAAATGCGGCAAAAAAAAGGAAGGAAAATCCATGGACCGACCCCATCGTCTCCACCCCGTAGGAACTACGAGATCACCCCAAGGATGCCTTCGGCATCCAGGGGTAGCGGACCGACCATAGAACCCTGTTCAATAAGTGGAATGCATTAGCTATCCGCTCTCAGGTTGGGCAGTAAGGGTCGGAGAAGGGCAATCACTCATTCTTAAAACCAGCATTCTTAAGATAAAAAAGTAGGGCGGAAAAGGGGGCTCCCCAAATTCTTTACAGAAATTTAGGATATGCTCCCTATGGTAATTGGGTTCATTAATTATGGTCAACAAACCATACAATCAGCAAGGTACATTGGTCAAAGTTTCATGATTACTTTATCTCACGCAAATCGTTTACCAGTAACTATTCAGTATCCTTATGAAAAATTAATCACATCGGAATGCTTCCGCGGTCGAATCCATTTTGAATTTGATAAATGCATTGCTTGTGAAGTATGTGTTCGGGTCTGTCCTATAGATCTACCTCTTGTTGATTGGAAATTAGAAACTGACATTCGAAAAAAACGATTACTTGATTACAGTATTGATTTTAGAATCTGTATATTTTGTGGAAACTGCGTTGAGTATTGTCCAACAAATTGTTTAGCAATGACTGAAGAATATGAGCTTTAAAAGCGAATGTAACAAAGCACCAATACCGATGAATTCATAATGAAATCGATCCTACTTATATTCCTAAAAAAATAAATATTTGCAGTTTTTTTTTATTTTTTCTGATCAGTAAAAGGATTCTCAAAATTAGAATTAGGGAGAGTATTTTATCATATGGCAACTAAAAATCAAACATGCAAAACCCAAACATTATGGGAGAAGTTGATCGGTGAAATGATAATTGATACAACAAAAAGTACAAGCTATTAATTCCTTTTTCAAAATTAGAATCCTTAAAGGAGACTTATGAGAATGTGTGGGTGCTCGTCCCAATATAAGAACCAATTAAGATTCCAGATTTCCAAACTAATGGTGTTGCAGATTTGGTGTTCTACAAATCACAGCTTTATGCACTCGCCAGACAAATGGAGGAGTTATATTTGTGTACGATCACATCACCGCTTCTTCCCCAACCATGATCGACGTAATATATTTTCCTGTCAAGCCACCTTTCTTCTACGAAACCGTGGAATCGGGAGGAGGAGAATTGCTGTTGGTGGATCGCCACACAATGAATACTGGCCAGCTAATGGTGAAACACTAGCTCACAAGGGCAATACTTCTGATGTGTATAGGTAATTAGATTCCGACAAGGGATCATCATGGGATGTTCTGGAGTCTTTGGGAGGATCATATATATGCCTTGTTTTTGGGAGCCAACTTGCAGGCGTTTTCTTTGAAAGAATCAGAAGCTAACGGCTTTAAAATTTAAAGGGAACCATATACATTTCTTGGATGACGAGAAACTGTTGTATGGCTTTTTAGTGTCTTATTTCTCCAACTAGTAGAGGGTACACAGCCTTTCGTCATCTTATCTTACAACTATAGAATGTTGTATGGCTTTTTGTCGTCTTATTTATGCGACTAGCATAGGCTACATGGTCATTTTTCCCTCTTTTTTTCGATTGTTAGTAGTAAAAGACAATATTTTCACACCATGGGTGTTTTCTTTTTAGACCTTTGGAGTTCGTTCTTTTTACACTCAAGGAATCTAAATTTTTACAACCAAGGGATCTTATTTTTTAAACCCAGAGAGTCTTCTCTTTTTTTTCGTATGTATATATAATAACTCAAGTAATAAGTAACAAAATAGAGGCTCTCATTTTTCGAGAAGGAAAATGTTTAGAACAAGTTGGTGCTTATCAAAAGTAGAAGTGCCACAAAATGCACAACGAAGAATCACAATTGATCAGCATCTAATGCATCTAATTCGATTATGATAGTAAAAGACAAACAGCCAAATCACATAAGATTTGGGAATTGACAAAGGCTACCAGCAAAGACCAATATTGCAATACATAGTGCTCTGGACAAGTGACTGAAAGCCAACCAGCACTACAGAAATTTGGAGAAAGAACTTGTCGTTAATTTCATATGTTATCACTAGCCCCCAACTCTAGAGTTTACTTCTTAAATATGTGCTCTTTCGCTTCAGTCACCACCATGCATTAAATTGCCTTATTTGGCTATCTCGGGACTCATATAGCCCCCAATACGAGCGATCCTCTTATAAGACAAGGGTTTGTATTTTTTTATTGAGCTTACTTTAAACTCACTTTGTCTTTTGCACTTTTCTTTAGACCTAGGAAAGGTCCTCTGGATTTACAGGAATTCTCATTCTTTACTTATAAAAGGAATTTTTTTTTCCTTTTTTGTTGTCTCTTGAAAGCCTCTCTTTTTAAACTCGAAGATATTCGCCGTTAGATAAAATAAGGTGGGCCAATGTAAGGAGAACCTTCAAAAGTGGATTCTTCTCTTTTTTAATGGAGACACAATATAAAGAGGACCTCTAAAAGTGGGTACCTTCTTTATGGAGATCGGATATAAAGAGGACCTTTAAGAATGGGTTCCTTCTTCATATTTCTTCTACTCTCTAGTTTTAATGGAGGAGATACAATATAAAGAAGACCTCGTGGGTACCTTCTTATGGAGATCAGATACAAAGAGGACCTCTAAGAATGGGTTCCTTCTTTATATTTCTTTTACTCTCTTTTTTTAATGGAGGAGACATAATATAAGAGGATCTCTAGAAGTGGGTACCTTCTTCATGGAGATCGAATACAAAGAGGACCTCTAAGAATCGGTACCTTCTTTATATTTCATCTAGGCATGCGACTTTTGTTTTTTGACTGCTCAGTGCTGGTTGTCTTTTTTTTTTTTCAAATCTGTGACTACGTGGGCTTTATTGCCTCAGTTGTTTTTTTTTTTTTCAAATCTGTGACTATGTGGGCTTTATTGCCTCAGTTGTCTTTTATCATGCGACGTATTTGGGCCATACTGCGCCTTAGTCGTCTTTTATTATGTGATCTTTCTTTAGATCGTCGTGTTGTCGCGACTAGAATCGGCTACATGGCCTTATGTCGTCTTGCCTTGCAACTATAAACTGTTGTATGGCTTTTCAGTGTCTTATTTCTCCAACTAGTAGAGGGTACACAGCCTTTCGTCATCTTATCTTACAACTATAGAATGTTGTATGGCTTTTTGTCGTCTTATTTATGCGACTAGCATAGGCTACATGGTCCTTTTTCCCTCTTTTTTTCGATTGTTAGTAGTAAAAGACAATATTTTCACACCATGGGTGTTTTCTTTTTAGACCTTTGGAGTTCGTTCTTTTTACACTCAAGGAATCTAAATTTTTACAACCAAGGGATCTTATTTTTTAAACCCAGAGAGTCTTCTCTTTTTTTTCGTATGTATATATAATAACTCAAGTAACTTCTTGCTTTTAAAACTTTATTTTTCGAAATTAGGATGAAACCGATACATGATTAATAGTTTGAAAATAGAATTGCAAGATATGCTATACAATTTGAAAAGATTTTAGTCGCAAATATATGCTTTTCCTTCTGGCGAAAACTATGGTAATTAATTAAAAGAAGAAAAACCATAGTAAATAATAAAAAAGAGGCCAAGATCAGCAGGGCATACGCCCAAGTAAGACCTTGGTTTTCTATGTAGGGTATTGTTCTTGACTTATTATTTTTTTAAAAAAAAGAAACATTGTGAACAAGACTTTGAATTAAAAGAGGGATTTTATAAGTAGGATCTTGATTTAAAAGGGAGGTCTTGTAAATAAGAGCTTGATTTGAGGAGGCAAGACTTGTTAGCAAGAATTTAATTCGAGAAAGGAGACTTGTAAATAAATCCTTTACTTGGGGTCTTGTTAACAAGACCATGGGTATAAAATAGATGTCAGCTTGGGATTTATCATTTTATAACTCCTTAAATGAAAGGAGATGGACTAAAGTGTAATCCCTTAAATATAAGGAGATGAACTAAAGTATAAACCCTTGAATGTAAGGAGATGGACTAAAGTGTAAACCCTTGAATGTAAGGAGATGGGCTAAAGTGTAAATTCTTGAATGTAAGGAGATGGACTAAAGTATAAACCCTTGAATGTAAGGAGATGGACTAAAGTGTAAATCCTTGAATGTAAGGAGATGGACTAAAGTGTAAATCCCTAAATGTAAGGAAACCCTTAAAAAGAAAGCCTTTTAACTAGGGAGTACAGATTAAAACCTTTGGATGTAGGTACAAAAATATAAGATCCAAGTTATAAGGTCCTCTAGAAACCCGTTATCATTACTATTAAGGAAAGAGAATCAAAAATTGTTTCTTCCTTCTAAAATTTTTGTCACCGTAACTCATGGCGATAGGTGTGACGGTGTCATAAATTTTTTTTTTTGTTAACAAGACCTTTACAAGGGGACATCTTTTGTTAACAAGACCTTAAAAATAAGGCCTTTTAATCGGGGAGTAGGAAAATCTTAAAAACAAGGAGTACAATATAAACCTTTTAAAAGAAGGCCTTTCAATTAAGGAGTAAGTAAACCTTAAAAGGTAGTACAATATAAGCCTTTGAAAAGAAGGTCTTTTAATTACGAAATAGGTAAAATTCTTTTTCCTTTTTTTTTTCGATATCATTATATATACATATTATACATACTATATATATTCCACAATATATGAGAGGGAGTGGGTCACGCCACGAAATTCGTGACTAAAGCCCCCCGCTTCACCTTTTCTTTTTTTTTTTGTATCTTTTGTTAAGAAAATAAAAGAAGAAATAGAAAGAGAGTAAATCGATAAGTAAATTCAACTTTGTGGGAGGCTATTTTAAGGAGTAAAAAGTAAACACTTAGATAAGGGTATAAAATATAATCCTTTAAGCACAGGTTTATAAAAGAAACCCTTACATACGAGAGTATAAAAAAGTAAAAGAAGTTCTTTGCTTTTTACAAAAGATTTGATTTAATACCAAATTAATAACAATGTCACTCACACATGACAACTAGGGAGACAAAGTTTTTAGCTCTTTTATTAAATGAGAATGAAGGGACTTTTCAAGGTCTTTATTTGCAAGAGGAAAAGAATAAAAACCTTTTGATGGGAGAGGAGAACCTGCAATGCTTCTTAATATAGAGCCCCTTTAGTTTCTCTATATTTCATGTATGGGGAAGCAACTTTCTAGCTCTTGGATTTCGCGCCCTTCTTCTCCTGTGAATTTTGGTATTCCCTCGTCGATTATCCCATCAAACTGGGGCTTTGTTAGAGCTAGGGCCTCCTCTATAATAATTTGTTTAACAATTTCTGCCATTAGATCATCTTCATTTTCAGGGCCTTTGGCAGCTAATTCCATCTTCAAATCCATGTTGGTGGTTGCCGTTATTAGCGCATGTGCTTTGGTTGAGGTTATTAGATTAGAAATTTCAATGGCCTCAGCATTGAAGCGCATAATAAAGTCCCTTAATGACTCCTTTGACTTTTGTTTCATCATCATGAGGGCCAATGGAGTCATCTTGGTCTTTTTCTGACTAAAGAAGTGGGTCAAAAACTGGTCACTAAGCTCTTTGAAACTCCCTATTGATTTGGGAGTTACTGCCATGTACCACTCCCTAGCTGACTGGACCAAGGTGGTGTGAAAAGCTTTACATAGGACAGCATCTGAGTAACCATACATACCCATAGTCCCTATGTACTGCTTAAGATGGTCTCTAGGGTCAGTATTACTACCGTAGTTTTCAATAGAAGGGGCTTTATATTTTACTGGTACCGGAGCAAGTCGGACGACATCTTTCAGAGGCGAGACACATCCATCTCATTCCCCCTTGCTTGCCGTTTCACCGACTGTATGTGTTGTTCAATCAATTCTTTCACTTGCCTTTCTGACAAGGGACCCTTATCTCTCCCATGTTCTTCATGTTCTTCCCTAAAGGGACGTGCATCAAAGGCTACCTTCATAAGTTGTTCCTCCTCATCACGGTAGGGAAGCCTAGGCTTTTTTTCCAGTCCTACCTTTATGCCACTCTTCGGCATCTCCTATTGGGTTTACAGATTGTAATTTATGCAAGCTGGCCAATATCTCATCCCTAAATTGCATAAATTCAGCCCGGGATACAGTCTCAAGACATGGCTGATTTGTGGAGGCTTTACTTATTAGATCTCTTTCAGTACCACCACCAACGGTGGGTATTGTTGGATTACCTTCGGTTCCATCACCTTGGGGTGTAGATTCCGTGGTAACACCCAATTGTTCATATTGGGAAGACATGACTTTTTGTCCAGGTTTCCCACAGACGGCGCAAAATGATAAATTAGAGATTTACCTGATTATAGAAGGTCTATGTGTGGTAGGATCTTGGAGAAGCAAAGCCTGCAAAAGAGGAAGACAAAAGGACACCGGGGGTGTCCAGGGTGTGTGACCCCGGAGGCTCTCCGATGCCTAAGTCAGAACTAAACTCTCTGTAGTAAGTAATAAGATAGATGAGATTGATTAGTTCTATTCTCGTACCTTTATTCAGGTTAGGGGGCAACTATTTATAGAAGATTGGAGGTTTTTAGTGTGGACCTATACCTCAGGGTCTTGGTATGGACCTCCTCATGGGCTGGACCTAGACCTCAGGGTCTCAATACGGACCAAGACCTCTGGAGACTTGGACCTCAGGATCTTAGAGTGGATTTAGACCTCAAGGTGTAGACCTGGACCTCAAGGTGTAGACCTGGACCTCAAGGTCTTGGTGTAGACCTGGACTCTAAGGGTCTTACTTGGTCCTTTTAGGCAATAAATTATTATTTCATATGTTATTAATCACCAATTCTGCCTTAAACAAACTAAGACGTACGCTGCTACTAGTAACTGTTTAAAAAGGATTAATGGAAGGAATTAAGAATTGAATCGTGGGGAGGACGGCAAACGCAAAGAGAGAATTGACATTTGGTGCATCGTGGTTGTCTATACTTCTGGCAATCAGGGTCTGATTTGTAGTGGATTGGCGCTTGCGCTTCTGCTTTTGGTACATGTGTTATAATCACACCTCAAATACATGCATATACATATATGCACACACAAACCACAATTATATATAAATACATTTTTTTATAGAAAATCAAACTAAAGTATGTATATAATCGAGATCAGGAGAGAGATGGAACAATACTTGCATGCTGCAACTAGTTTGTTCGTTTTAGTTTAATGATCGAAGGAGATCGGTGTCAATAAAGAAGGTGACGCAGGTGCTAAATGTGAAAGGTTAAAAATCTTTTTCAAGATTTGTAACCCGCCATTCAAGAGTTGCAGGAGACACAAAGTATGGAAAATTTTCACTAGGAGAAGACTTTTAAGCCAATAATGCATTCAATAACAGCTGGTTACTACAATATTTCAAAGTCCATGTCGTAGGTGAATTTGATGATAGACTTTGTGAAACAACCTAAGCTGCCACCTATAATGCTAAGTGTGAACAAAATAAGCATGGTTTGCTAGTAGTGTATTTTTGTAATTTGCATATGCATGGAAGGTAGGCACACTAGCCTATAAATATGCATGCAATTGTAACGTTTAAGTATCATTGAGTTTTGAGCGAAAACCATTTCCTTTATTAGAGAATTAGAGTTCCTCTCTTTCTCTTATTCAAGTTTATTTCTCTTAGGTGGATTCCTTTGAGTTTAAACTTAAACACTTTCTTTCTTTTTAATTTTTCCTTAAGAGTGATGAGTATCTATATCTCTTGGAAAATTATTGAGAGAGAGTAATGTAACCCAATATTAAGGTGGTGGTATTATGTATCCTTAAATATTTTGGTTATCCCAAAATCCAAATTAAATAGCCTTTAGTTCATTCTTTGGTCTGGGATCAATTTGGTAGCGGAGCATTTGGTTTCATGGCACCTAAAAAAAATAAAGGTGTTCTTGGAACTTCAAGCCAAGAGCCAACGTTGCGTGATATCCAAATGGAGGAATTAAGAAAGCAAGTGCAAGAGCTTCAAGATCGAATTAGAGACTATGAAATTCGGGAGCGTGAACACACATGACCTGAAATCATAGCCAATAATTCATCTGATGAAGAAGAGGATTTTAATCCTTTTTCTCAAGAAAAAAGTCCAGCTTTAGAAGAGGAAGTTGTGTCTTACCGTTCACTTCCTCGTACCCGTAATCCTCATAAAGACTTCCATATGAAGGTAGAAATACCTGATTTTGAAGGAAGACTACAACCCGATGATTTTCTTGATTGGATAAATACCATCGAGAGAATTTCCGAGTTCAAAGATGTTCCTCAAAATGTGAAGGTGAAATTAGTGGCGATAAAGCTACGAAAATACACTTCTATTTGGTGGGAGCACTTGAAGAAACAAAGAGCTCATGATGGAAAATCATCCATTTCTACATGGGCAAAAATGAAGAAGGTTCTTAAGCGAAAGTATTTGCCTGAAAATTTTAGGCAAGATGCTTTTCTTAAGTATCATAATTTCAAGCAAAGAGAGCTGTCCATGGAAGAATATACAGTAGAGTTTGATCATCTCATGCTACGCTTTGATGTTCTTGAGCCCGAAGAACAAGTAATAGCTCGGTATCTTGGAGGACTTCGAGATGAAATTGGTGATGTTGTCCAATTGCAGCCTTATTGAACTTATAATGACGTTGTGAAGCTTGCTCAAAAGGTGGAAAAGCAGCTCAAGGAGAGGCAAGGATCCAATTCCAAAGTCTCTAACCGAGAGACCTTTAACCGGGGAAGCAGTTCTAGCCTCAACAAGTCAGTAGCTGCCCCAAAGATGGCTAATCCTAAGCCAACTTTTGGAGCTAAGAATTCAACTTCTTCAACCACACAACAAACCCCCAAGGCCAACTCTCGGCAGTACTTCAAATGTCATGGGTTTTGGTCATATTGCATTTGATTGTCCAAATCGGAAAATTGTTTCTTTGATGGAAGAAGACATTGAAGAGGAGACCATAGAGGAAAATAAAGAAGAACTTGAAGAGGAGCACGTGACATATGCCGATGAAGGTGATTCTCTAGTCATCCAAAGAACTTTGACTATGGCAGAAGTTGAAGCTAGTGATTGGCTTCGAACAAATATTTTTCATGCCCGTTGCACTTCACACAACAAAGTTTGTGATGTCATCATCGACAGTGGGAGCTGTACAAATGTTGTACCAACTCACATGGTGGATAAATTGCAGCTGAAATCTGAAGCACATCCACAGCCTTACAAACTGCGGTGGTTACAAAAGGGAGGCGATGTCAAGGTAACAAAACGATGCTTAGTGCAATTTTCCATTGGCAAAAATTATGAAGATGTTGTTTGGTGTGATGTGGTACCTATAGAGACTTGTCATTTGCTCTTGGGTATACCATGGCAATATGATAGAAAAGCTATCCATGATGGATTCAAAAATACCTATACCTTCATGAAAGATGGGATTAAGGTTGTTCTCGCACCATTAAAGCTGAAAAATATTTTCAAACCTATTTTAGGGGAGAAAAATAGTTTACTTTCGGGCAAAGAAGTCAAGAAGGCTTTACATGAGGAAGAAAATATTTATGCTCTTATTTTTGTGGAGGAATCTTTGTCTTCACAGGAACAAGTGCATCCATCAGTGCAGCCTCTACTTCAGCAATTTTCTGACGTAATTCCAGAAGATATTCCTGGTGGTTTGCCACCTATGAGAGATATTCAGCATTTTATCGACTTAGTTCCTGGTGCACTCCTACCTAATAAAGTAGCATACCGGATGAATCCAACAGAAAGCCAAGAATTGCAGCGACAAGTTGAAGAACTTATGGCTAAAGGATTAATACGTGAAAGTATGAGTCCTTGCGCCGTACCAGCTCTTTTGGTACCAAAGAAAGATGGATCATGGCGTATGTGTGTTGACAGCCAAGCAATCAATAAGATCACCATCAAGTATCTTTTTCCTATCCCACGACTTGATGATCTTCTTGATCAACTGCATGGAGCTAAGGTATTCTCTAAAATTGACCTTCGCAGTGGCTATCATCAAATTAGAATGAGGCCAAGAGATGAGTGGAAGATAGCTTTCAAGACTCGCAATGGATTATATGAGTGGCTAGTCATGCCATTCGGATTATCTAATGCTCCAAGCAATTTTATGAGACTAATGACTCATGTTTTTAGACCATTCATGGGCAAATTTGTTATTGTCTACTTCGATGATATTTTGGTCTATAGCAGGTCTCATGAAGAGCATTTGGATCATCTGTACAAGGTGTTTCAGACCTTGCGAGAACAAAAGCTAATATGCCAACTTGAAGAAGTGCCATTTCTTTACAGATAATGTTGTCTTCCTTGGCTACATTGTCTCATCCGCAGGAATCATGGCAGATCTAAGCAAGATTGAAGCTATTTCTAGCTGGCCAACCCCAACTTCTTTGCATGAAATAAGGAGTTTTCAATGGCCTTGTCTCTTTTTACCGCAGGTTTATTCGAGGCTTTAGCACTCTTATTGCCCCAATCACAGAGTGCTTGAAGGGAGGATCATTCAATTGGACTGAAGTAGCCCAAAGAGTTTTGAGCTTGTAAAGAAAAAAAATGCAGAAGCTCCAGTCCTTGCTCTTCCAAATTTTGACCTCATTTTTGAAGTAGAATGTGATGCTTCAAATGTCGGCATTGGTGCTGTGCTTAGCCAAGAAGGCAGGCCTATTGCTTTCTTCAGTGAAAAGTTAAGTGACCCTCGAAGGAAGTATTCTACTTATGATAAGGAGTTCTATGCAATTATTAGAGCTCTTGATCACTGGAGTCATTATCTACTTCCAAAAGAGTTTGTTCTCTACACCGACCATGAAGCCCTGAAATACTTGAGCAGTCAACACAAGTTGACAAAGCGGCATGCTAAATGGGTTGAGTTTTTGCAGCCATATACTTCCTCTCTCAAGCACAAGTCTGGAAAACTCAATCAAGTGGCTGATGCATGCTCTTAGTAGAAGGCATTTACTGTGTAATACTATAGAGACCAATGTCATTGGATTCGACGTAATAAAGCAGCTTTATCCAAATGATGCTGATTTTGGCACAATTTGGCAAGCTTGTTCTGAAGGATCCATTGATCGCTATTTCAAGCAAGACGGTTTTCTTTTCAAAGATAACAGGCTTTGCATTCCTTAATGTTCCGAGAAGCTCATGAAGGAGGTCTTGCAGGTCATTTTGGCAGGGACAAGACTTTGGCCCTTATTCAAGAAAAATTCTTTTGGCCAAAAATGACAAAAGATGTTGCACGTCTTGTGGAACGATGTGGTATCTGTCATAAAGCCAAGATGCATGGACAGAATACTAGCTTGTACACACCACTTCCTATTCCTAATTCACCTTGGGAAGATTTCAGCATGGATTTTGTTCTTGGACTTCCACGCACACAACGTAACAAGGACTCAATCTTTGTTGTCGTTGATCAATTTTCCAAGATGGCTCATTTTATTCCATGCAACAAAACAGCAGATGCAAGCCTCGTTGCTGATCTCTACTTTTGTGAAGTTGTTAAACTTCATGGAATTCCTAAATCCATCACTTGAGATCGTGACACCAAATTTTTTAGTCACTTTTGGAGAACACTCTGGAGGAAATTTGGTACTAAATTACAATTTAGTATGTCTCATCATCCTCAAACCGACGGACAAACTGAAGTAGTGAATCGAACTTTGGGAAATCTTCTAAGGAGTTTGGTGACAAAGAATGTCAAAGAGTGGGATTTGCATCTTGCTCAAGCTGAATTTACTTACAACCGATCGAAGAGCCAAACTACAGGTCATTCCCCTTTTGAAGTGGTATATGGTCTAAATCCTAATAGTCCTTTGGATTTAATTCCAATTCTGATTAAAGAAGGATTTAGTGGAGATGCAAGCGAAAAGGCATGGGAGATCAAGCAATTGCATGAAAATGTGAGAGCTCACATTGAAAAACAAACAGAAAAATATCGTGAGCGCGCAAATAAATTTTGGAAGCCTGCAGCATTCAAAGAAGGTGATTTGGTGTGGATTCACCTCAGGAAAGAAAGGTTTCCTAGTAAGAGAAAGTCAAAACTCTCTCCCAGAGCTGATGGTCCATTCAAAGTTTTGCAGCGAATTGGAGAAAATGCTTATAAAATTGAACTTCCTGGAGACTACGGGGTTTCTGCAACATTTAATGTGGTTGACTTATGCCCGTGTAATGCAGGTGATGGAGATATAGCCTCGAGGACGAGTCTTTTTTTAACCGGGGAAGATTGACGCAGGTGCTAAATGTGAAAGGTTAAATTTTTTTTCAAGATTTGCAACCCGCCATTCTAGATTTGCAAGCTACACAAAGTATGGAAAATTTTCACTAGGAGAAGACTTTTAAGCCAATAATGCATTCAATGACAGCTGGTTACTACAATATTTCAAAGTCCATGCAGTAGGTGAATTTGATGGTAGACTTTGTGAAACAACCTAAGCTGCCACCTATAATGCTAAGTGTGAACAAAATAAGCATGGTGTGCTAGTAGTGTATTTTTGTAATTTGCATATGCATGGAAGGTAGGCAAACTAGCCTATAAATATGCATGCAATTGTAACGTTTAAGTATCATTGAGTTTTGAGTGAAAATCATTTCTTTTAGTAGAGAAGTAGAGTTCCTCTTTTTCTCTTATTCAAGTTTATTTCTCTTAGGTGGATTCCTTTGAATTTAAACTTAAACACTTTCTTTCTTTTTAATTTTTCCCTAAGAGTGATGAGTACCTATATCTCTTGAAAAATTATTGAGAGAGAGTGATATAACCCAATATTTAAGGTGGTGGTAATCTGTATGTTTAAATATTTTAGTTATCCCAAAATCCAAATTAAATAGCCTTTAGTTAATTCTTTGGTCCGGCATCAGGAGGTGATCCCTCCTGATCTTCCCAATAAAGAAGGTGATCGTTCAGGATATTTTAATCTAGACAATGTGGTCAGGTCATCGCTGGAGATTATCTTTTAGATTAGACATAAAAGCTATTAATTTATGTCAATTTAAGAGTCTGTATTTGCAGAGGGAGACCCTGAAATTATTTACAGCCAAAGTCACCCTGGACTTGATCTGTCATGGGCACTGCCTATTACTACTATAATCTATTTATTTATAACGGCTATTTTGTTTTTGCTGGTGTGTTTTAATTAAACCAACTGCATCGTCACCAGCATTATAACCTGATGATGCATCCAGATGTAAAGTCTCAAAATATAAGAAAACTTTACCCTTACTTCCACTTGAGGAAAGAGCAAAGACAAGTACCTTTGAGAGAACCGCGCAATTTGTTCATCCAAACTATGATAGCTTAAAAAAGATGACTAATATGATAAAAAAACGCAATAAAATAAAATAAAAACAAGGCAAGTAATAGTAGCACTACATCAGTTTGTGTTCTCTTCAAGTCCTTCTGCTGATCTTCTAAACTGTAGCCATCGACAATAATGAATTGGGTGTGGGTGGCGTCAACTATTGCAGTAGTCCAGGAGGACCCTGGTTCGATATAAGAACCAATTAAGATTCCAGATTTCCAAACTAATGGTGTTGCAGATTTGGTGTTCTACAAATCACAGCTTTATGCACTCGCCAGACAAGTGGAGGAGTTATATTTGTGTACGATCACATCACCGCTTCTTCCCCAACCATGATCGACGCAATATATTTTCCTGTCAAGCCACCTTTCTTCTACGAAACCGTGGAATCGGGAGGAGGAGAATTGCTGTTGGTGGATCGCCACACAATGAATACTGGCCAGCTAATGGTGAAACACTAGCTCACAAGGGCAATACTTCTGATGTGTATAGGTAATTAGATTCCGACAAGGGATCATCATGGGATGTTCTGGAGTCTTTGGGAGGATCATATATATGCCTTGTTCTTGGGAGCCAACTTGCAGGCGTTTTCTTTGAAAGAATCAGAAGCTAACGGCTTTAAAATTTAAAGGGAACCATATACATTTCTTGGATGACGGGAAAGTGGGAGTGTTCAGTTTAGAGACATATTAATTTGATGTTTTTTTGGTTCAGAATCTGAATTTGATGTTTGGCCCTAGCTAGGCTCCTCCTTACACCCTTGAGTGGTGTTTGTAGTGTTTCTTTAGTGTTAGTTTCTGCAAGTGAGGATATTCTGTAGGGGATTATCAGTTTCACCTTTTTCTGTTTTCAGTTTGGTAGGAACCTTCAATTTTATCTTATAAATTCCACTTTTATTTGAATCATATTTGCTTAAATACTTGCTGGATTAATTCTCACATTCTGAATCATATTTGACCCATAGAGTTATTTGTTGGCCAAAAGAAAAAACAAATATTAGCTATTTGTTGTAAAGATTCCAAGATCGAAGCCGTATAATATAAAGCACTTAGTAAGCCATCTCATTTATTGCCAAGATTGGGAGAGAACAAAAGAAATACTAACCTAAAGATCGATCAAGGATCCTTACTCTGTTTATTAGCTTAAAGGATTCCTTGATTTACGTACAAGATTTTTTTTATTATTGGATGCAATCCCACACAATCACCAATTCTGCCTTAAACAAACTAAGACGTACGCTGCTACTAGTAACTGTTTAAAAAGGATTTAATGGAAGGAATTAAGAATTGAATCGTGGGGAGGATGGCAAACGCAAAGAGAGAATTGGCATTTGGTGCATCGTGGTTGTCTATACTTCTGGCAATCAGGGTCAGATTTGCAGTGGATTGGCGCTTGCGCTTCTGCTTTTGGTACATGTGTTATAATCACACCTCAAATACATGCATATACATATATGCACACACAAACCACAATTATATATAAATACATTTTTTTATAGAAAATCAAACGGGGTAAATCACATATATAGGGTCCGTACTATTTCAAAAGTATCGTTTGGGGGTCTGTATTATTTTTTGTCCCTTTTACGGATCTATACTCTAATTTTTCGTTCCTTTTAGGGGTCTCGGGCAGTCCATGTCAACAGCTGGGCTGCCTGAGACCCCTAAAAGGAACGAAAAATAAGAGTACAGAACCGTAAAAGGGACAAGAAATAGTGCAGACCCCCAAACGATACTTTTGAAATAGTACGAACCCTATATATGCGATTTACTCGGAAAAAAACTCGTGTACAACCCCTAGGGAAACTACCGTAAAATCGAAAATGGCTATAACTTCTTGTTCATAACTCGTTTTGGTTCAAATTTTTTTCCTCATTCTTATTTTAACATGGTCTAATGGATAGTATCAGTCTCCACACTTAGCTCGAAATTTGAAAAATTCGCATAAAAACTCGTGCCGTAAATTCGAAAATGGCCTTAACTTTTCGTCCAGAACTCGTTTTGGTTAAAATTTTTTTCTCCGTTCTTATTTTAACATGGTATAGAAGATAGTATGAGTCTCCACTCTTATCTCAAAATTTGGAAAAATAGCAGAAAACTGATGTACTAACCCTTAGGGAAAACGACCGAGAACAAGAAAATGGCCATAATGAGTTATTAGTTCCGGACGAGAAGTTATGGGGTCCGTACTATTTCAAAAGTATCGTTTGGGGATCTGTACTATTTTTTGTCTCTTTTACGGGGTCTGTACTCTTATTTTTTGTTCCTTTTAGGGGTCTCGGGCAGCCCCACTGGTGACGTGGACTGCCTGAGACCCCTAAAAGGGACGAAAAATAAGAATATAGATCCGAAAAAGGACAAAAAATAGTACAGACCTCTGAACGATACTTTTAAAATAGTAAAGGCCCTGCGATTTACCCAAAATCAAACAAAAGTATGTATATAATCGAGATCAGGAGAGAGATGGAACAATACTTGCATGCTGCAACTAGGAGAATGAGTAAAAATGAAAACTTGAAGGAAGCCCTCGTCTTCTTTGTTTGATTGTGCCGTACTATTGATTCTACTCTAGCTAGTGTAATAAAACTTGATTTGCAGTATGGCAGTTGGTCACTCTTGGAATTTATAGGAATATTTACAGAGTCAACACGTGGTTAATTATACTAAATCCACCAATCTACCAAGATAGCTTGATCATAGACTAGGTTTGGAATTTCTTCATCATTCCTAGTATTATTACCTGTTCTGTCTTCATAAATCAAACCTGAAAAAATGGGTCAATTTAGTTATTTCTTTACCAATTTGAACGTGATTGTTGTACCAAGAAAATTAATGCAAGGTGTGAATATTTATAATATTTTTGCTTTTTAGTACTGAAATTTTTCCAATAAACTAAGAAATCGTACCGGATCGTTTATTTACTCATCGTTCATGACAGTTATATTTTGAATTAGTGCTTAAATACGCCATGTATTCCCCACATTAATTAATTAATTATTCCTGTCATATATATGGTGTCTATATATCGGTGTTTTGCCTTGGTTCTGTTTCAATTATTCAACTGACTGGACCAATGTATATCGAGTGTACCTAATTTGTATCCTATCTTTCCTACGTTGTAGAATTTATTTGTATGGTACTAAAATTAAGAAACAAACCAATCAATCAAGAAATTAATTTGTTAGGTATGCATACGAAGGAGAAAACTAATTAAATTTCCTTGCAACAATCCAAATTGTACTCCATCCTAATAATTCATCTTTGACTACAATGTGCAAAGCTCCCGCCAAATCCTATCGATATTAAGTTCGAAAACAAGCTAATTAATACACAAGTTTTAAGAGCCAAACTAACTTGAAGGAAGCCCTCGTCTTCTTCCACTCAATAGTCTCAAGATTCAGATCTCTCATGTCAGTTGCACCAGAGACAGAAACTAAATCAAAGCTTGACTACGCCTATCTGCAAGTTATCACAACTGTGTTCAAACCAATCGCCTGGGAGATCTTGGCTCAAATTGAAGGCCAATCCTTCAGTATTATCATCGATGAAATACAACAACCACCATCCCACACTATCCCCCTTATTCCTTCCAACACCTCTATATATGATATCCCTACCAACTTCCCTTCAAGCTCATCCAAAACACCCTCAAAAAACCCCTCCCCTCTACCATCTCAACCCCAACAGCCGGAGAATCTTCCCACCGCCCATTCCGGCGACCCTTCAGCCCACCATGGCCAACCATCCTCAGACCCCTTCAATTTAATGCCCATTATTAAAAACATCAACCTACAGAATGTATGTCGCGCTTGCCCGAGCCCTCTCAAACCCCAAAGTCGCTGTGCTATTGCCTCGTGCAGCAAAACTCCTTCATGCAGCCAGTTTCACTCAAATTCGTTGACCGGTCACACCACCAGCACTGCAAAAAAATGCCACCCCAAATACAACTCTTCAACCGACTCCAGCTCACCTATTACACACGTTTCTCGCTCTGACCCTACTTTTTCCTCCTCTGGACTTTCTCCATCTTACCCAATAATTTCTTTTAACAATTCAGACCCTTTCCCCGTCTTTTCTAAGGCCCATCACTCCCCCCTCAAAAAGGCCCACTCTCTTCCAAACCTTTACTTAGCCGACTACCCCCCTACTCATAACAAACCCAAACCAATTCCTATCCCCCTTTCATCCTCGGCCCAACATACTAAATTAACCCAAGATAGAAACCATTCACCCCAACCACACAACGAATCCATAAGCACCCCAAACTCACCTTCTGCTAGCTCATGCTCCCCCTCTTCTTTAGACAGCTCTCTCACACCAATCACCCGTTCCAATATTATCCAAAAAAACCTGGAAATGGCTTTGAAAACAAAGAGGATCACCACTCGCAAAAAAGAAAGAAAACCATACCTCCTCTTCAAGCCATATCCTCTTCCTCTAACCTCTCCAACCATACTGCCCCTGGTCTCGCTCTCTATCACTCCTCCCTTTGCTCCCCTGAAGTGCCCAACACTGTTCTTTTTTCAGCAAAGAAGCCAAAAGAACCATACAAGTAGGTGATTACCTGGGATAGGATTGCTCTCATAATCGTGTAGGCACTTTGGAAGCAGTTGTTGCTTTAGTAAAAAAGGAAGGCTTCGACTGGTACATCTCCCGTACTGTTTGACTGGTTAGCTTCCTCTCTTAGTCTTCCTAGTGCTAACTTCATTCATTAATCATGTTTAGCTTTATTTCATGGAATTTGAGGGGTGCTAATTCGGCATCCAAACAACATCTAGTGAAAACTCTGGCTCGTAAGCATTTCGCTAATTTCATTTTCATTTGCGAAACAAAAATCACAAACTTCAACTCCATTCTCTGATTTTGAAAATTACGATTTCGTGGCTGTTAACTCCTCTGGCAACTCCGAAGGCTTGTTTCTTCAATGGGATACAGATTCTTTTTGTTGTAGAAAATTTAATACCGGACGGAACTGGATACTTGTGGAGGGATGTTTTTCGCCAGGAAATATCAACATCAGTCTTTGTTGCATATACGGCTCATCTGACGTAGAAGAATGTACCTCCATATGGTCTGAACTTGTTAATCTGAAACCCGCCTACAATTCCCCGTGGCTTATTATCGGTGATCTCAACGAAACTTTGAGACCAACCGATAGGAAGAGTGGCAAAATTTGCAATCCAGGGTCTAAAGCACTTCATGACTTCATCAACTCGCTTCAACTCTTTGAATTCAACCTCACTAACCATTGCTACACTTGGGCAAACTCTAACTCTGCCAGCAGGATTGACAGAGCATTGGCTGAAACAGAATGGGCCTCTCTCTTCCCAACCATTAGCCTTAAATCTGGATTCAAAAGCACAACTGACCATTGGCCGCTCATTCTGGCCTAAGATTGCATAGAATGGGGTTTTAAGCCTTTCAGGGCCTTATCCTCTTGGTGGTTTCATCTCGAATTTGAGAACGCAATCAAAGACATGTGGTTGAGAACGGGAAATCAGCTTCCAGGCAGATTCAAGTTCCTAAAGAAACTAAGCCTCCTGCGGAAAGAATTGGCATCTTGGAATAGGTCTGTTGGAAAGGAAGCCAATAGAACAATGCAGCAAATTTCCAGATTGGAAAACAAACAAGAACACTTGAATTTTCAATCAACAATCAAGATGACAACGACAATAATCTCACGATTTGCACACTTCTTTTGTTTTCAGTTTTTGCTGGAGAAGACAATTTCCATTCATTCTCACCAAAATAGGTACAAGAGTAGAGACTTTTATACATAGTTTCTGTGTTCTTCACAGTGAACACGCTTAACATTTTCTAACCACAAAAGTAATCTAATTGGTTAAGACTCCTGAAATCTCTAGAACTCTTCTCCAACTTGTATTAAACTAATACTAGACACCTACCAAAAGTATATAATAATACATAATTTAGCATGTGATGGATGAGTTTATCCTACAATATTCATAATTCAAAAGAGATATTTTAGCAAATAGTTGGCGGGCAAACCTGGTTAACAGGATCAGGATCAGCTCCTCAAGTCAATACTCCTCCTTGATCCTGTTAACTCCAAGTTTGCCTCTAAGATACTGAAACTTGCTCCTTGGTAGACTCTTTGTTAGGATGTCTGCAATCTGTTCTTCGGAGCAGCAGTAAACAATCTGAACTTCTCCTTCTTTTTCAGCTTCTCTAATGAAGTGATACTTGATTTTGATATGCTTGGTGCGCCCATGATCAACAGGATTCTTCACCATGGCAATGGCTGATTGGTTATCACATTGAACCTTGGTAGGACCTGCACTTTCAATCTTCAAATCCTGCAGAAGTTTTCTTATCCAAATTGCATGATTAACTGCAGCTCCAGCAGCCAAATATTCTGCTTCTGCGGTTGATTGTGCCACTGTACTTTGTTTCTTTGAGCACCAAGCAAATGCAGTTGATCCAAGCATGAAAACAAATCCAGTAGTGCTCTTCATATCATCAACACTTCCTGCCCAATCACTATCACAGTAAGCTTCAATCTTCAACTCCTCATTGACTCCAAAGAATAGGCCATAATCCAAAGTTCCCTTCAAGTATCTCATCACCCTCTTTGCAGCTCCAGCATGACTGAGTTTAGGATTGTGCAGAAATCTGGAGAGCAAATTTGCAGCAAACATTAGATCAGGCCTAGTTGCGGTCAAGTACATCAAGCTCCCAACAAAGCTTCTGTATTCTTTCTCATCTGTAGCAACTTCATCAAAATTTTTTGCTAAGCTTCACATTTAACTCCAATGGAACAGTAACATGCTTGCAAGCCTCCATTTTGAACCTTTTTAACACTTCACCTGCATATTTGGTTTGGCATACAAAGATGCCAGATTCTGATTGTATCACTTCCAGCCCCAAAAAGTACTTCATTAGGCCTAGATCAGACATTTCAAACTCCTTTTCCATGTCTTCCTTGAGAGCTGAAACCAATTCTGGATTGCTACCTGTTACTAGCAAATCATCAACATAAATTGAGACCACCAGCAAACTTGAATCTGCAGCAACTTTCACATAAAGAGTAGGTTCTGTTTCACTTTTGTTGAAGCCATGTTTCTCCAAGTGATCATTGATGCAGCTGTACCAAGCTCTAGGGGCTTGCTTTAAACCATACAATGCCTTCTTTAACTTGTACACCCATTGCTCTTTGCCTGCAACTATAAATCCATGAGGCTGCTCCACATAAATTTCTTCATCAAGGCTCCCATTCAAGAATGCTGACTTGACATCAAGATGGAAGATTTTCCATTTGAATTGAGCAGCAAGAGCAATTAGAAGCCTTATAGTGTCCAGCCTAGCTACTGGTGCAAAAGTCTCCGAGTAGTCTAGACCAAATTGTTGTGCATATCCCTTGACAACCAGCCTTGCTTTGTACCTGGAAATTGATCCATCAGGATTCATTTTTGTTCTGAAAATCCACTTGACACCAATCACAGACTTGCTGGCAGGTTTCTCAACTAATTCCCAGGTGTTGTTCTTGTTGATCATAGCAAGCTCCTCCTCCATAGCTAGCTTCCAATGGTTCATCTTCAATGCTTCTTCATAATTTTCAGGTTCCATTGATGCCATGTTACAAGTTTCATATATCTCTGAAAGCTTCTTGAACTTTGTTGGTGGAGCATCAGAATCATAATCTATCAAATCTTCATTCTCCTTTTCAGGCTCTATCATAAAATCATGCTGAAATTTGTGCTCCACTTCTCTTTTGCTCCAGTTCCAAAAAGCATTTTCATCAACTTTGATGTCTCTGGTGGTCACTACTTTCTCTAACTCCAGCAAAAACACCCTGTAGCCTTTTGATTGTGAGCTGTAACCAAGGAAGAGACCTTTCTGTGACTTTGGCTCTAATTTACTCCTCTTCTCATCAGGAACATGCACATAGCATATTGAGCCAAAGACCTTGAGGTGCTTCACAGTGGGTTTAGTACCACTCCATGCCTCTATTGGTGTTGAGTCTTGTAGTGATTTTGTGGGCAACCTGTTCAGCAAGTAGGCTGCTGTATAGGCAGCTTCAGCCCAAAATTTATGTGGCATTTCTTTCTCTACAAGAAGGCAACGAACCATTTCCACCACTGTCCTATTTTTCCTCTCAACAACTCCATTCTGTTGAGGGGAATAAGCTACTGTCAATTGGCAATGAATCCCCTCCTGCTCACAGAACTTGTTAAATTCACCAGAGACAAACTCCATCCCTCGATCTGATCTTAAAGCTTTCAGCTTGTAGCCACTTTGTGCCTCCACCAATGCTTTGAATTTCTTGAATATGCTAAAAGCTTCAGACTTCATTCTCAGGAAATAAATCCATGTCATCCTTGTATAATCATCAACAAACAACATAAAATACTTATTATTATTCAAAGACAAGGTTTGCATTGGTCCACATAGGTCAGTGTGAACTAATGCTAACTTTTCAGTGGCTCTCCATGATGCATTTCCAGGAAAAGATTCCCTGGTTTGCTTTCCTTTCTGACAAGCCTCACAAATTTTCACATTTTCAGTAATAGGAGGCAAGTCTTTAATCAATCCATTTTTTGAGGCAATCCTTAGAGAATGTAGGTTAACATGCCCACATCTCCTATGCCATAAATCACTTTCATCAGCTCTGCAAACATAAGCTTTATCACAATTATTACAGGTTATAGGAAAGCTATTGTTCCTCATTTTCACCTCACATATCAATTTTCCAGAGCCATCACAAATAGCACAACAATCATCCTTAAATGTCACTGAATATCCATTCTTCATCAATTGTGAAACACTAAGTAAATTTTGTTTCAAATCAGGAACCAAAAGCACATTTCTAATGTATTTCGTACCTCCGTTGATGTTGATTGCAACTGTGCCTTTTCCAGCTGAAAGTATTTGATTCCCATCTGCAGTTTTCACCGGAACCTTGATTGAAGTGTCCAATTGGCAGAAAATCTTTGAGTCTCCAGCCATATGACTTGTACAGCCACTGTCCACATACCATGTTTCAAGTGAAGATGAGTAATCTGAATTTCCTGCCATAAAAACAAACTCTTTATCATTAGTGGTTTCGGCTAGCTTGGCTTGTTGCTGTTGAGATGCAGATGGAGGTTGCTCTTGCAAAGTTTTTGTTGCTGAGCTTTGTCCCTTTTGATTGTTTTGGGACTGTTTTGCTCTACAAAACTTCTCAATATGCCCAATTTTCTTGCAAAAATTGCATTGCTTGGTCTTCCAGCATCTGACTTCTGCATGATTAGACTTGCCACAATGTCTACATGTTGGAAAGGCCATTTGTGCTTCTGTAACAGTGGCTTTTCCTTCTTGATTTTTGCTTCCTGACTTGCCTTGAAACTTCTTAGAGCTCTCTGAACTTAGCTTCTGGCTTTGCCTCACTTGGAATGCACTTTCAACATCTTCTTCTGTTGTTTTGCTTTTTCTCTGCTCATGGGCTTGCAATGAACCAACAAGCTCTGGAATTGACATCTTGGTGATGTCTTTAGACTCCTCAATGGCTGCTACTCTTGCCTCAAATTTATCTGTCACAGTGTTGAGTATCTTCTCTACCACCTTCAAGTCTGGAACACTTTCTCCATAAAGCTTCATTTGATTGACCAGCCCCTGAATTCTTGATGAATACTCCTTGATAGATTCTGTTTCCTTCATCTTTAGCATCTCAAACTCTCTTCTCAATGTCTGCAAACGAATTTGTCTTGCCTTTGTTGAGCCTTGGTACTGCTTTTGTAAAATCTCCCATGCTTCCTTTGCTGTAGTTGCTCCAACGATCAAAGGAAAAATCTCCTCTGAAACAAGAGAGAAGATATAAGATATAGCAACATTATGCTTCTGCAGATCATCATTGTATGTCTTAAGTTGATTAACAGAAAGACTTTCAATGTCTTCCTGCTCATTTAAACCTTTCTCCACCATATCCCACAAACCATTGGCAACAAAGAAGGCTTTCATTCTGACAGCCCAATATTCATAATTTTCTCCAGTGAAAGTTGGTGGCGTAGGAAGGTTTGAATTGGTACGATTCCTGGAAGTCATTTAGACAAAGGACAGATTTTGTGATATAGGTAATGAAGAGATAAGGGTTGAGACAAGTTTCAATCCAAAAAATGGCAGTAGAAGTCCCGTAAGAAGAGGGCTCCGCTACCAATTGTTGGAAAGGAAGCCAATAGAACAATGCAGCAAATTTCCAGATTGGAAAACAAACAAGAACACTTGAATTTTCAATCAACAATCAAGATGACAACGACCATAATCTCACGATTTGCACACTTCTTTTGTTTTCAGTTTTTGCTGGAGAAGACAATTTCCATTCATTCTCACCAAAATAGGTACAAGAGTAGAGACTTTTATACATAGTTTCTGTGTTCTTCACAGTGAACACGCTTAACATTTTCTAACCACAAAAGTAATCTAATTGGTTAAGACTCCTGAAATCTCTAGAACTCTTCTCCAACTTGTATTAAACTAATACTAGACACCTACCAAAAGTATATAATAATACATAATTTAGCATGTGATGGATGAGTTTATCCTACAATATTCATAATTCAAAAGAGATATTTTAGCAAACAGTTGGCGGGCAAACCTGGTTAACAGGATCAGGATCAGCTCCTCAAGTCAATAAGGTCCGTATTTGGAAATTCTAATCTTTCAGTTTCACAATTGCAGAAGGAAATTGAAGACTTAGAGCTGATTGCAGAATCTAGACTCCTATTTCCTCACGAAACCGAAGTCTTATTCAAGAAGAAAGATGAGTTTGTCAAAAAACCAAAATTAAAAGAGATCACTTGGAGACAAAAATCACGTATCTGATGGTTAAGGCTAGGTGACCGAAACACACACTTTTTTCACCAGTCTGCATGTGCTAGAGGATGTCGAAACAAGATCTCTTCCATTCAGGTCGGCACTAGCCTTGTTGAAGAGCCATCCTTGATTAAAAGAGAAGCTGCAAGCTTCTTTTCTCAATTGTACAATGAACCAATCTCCTCTCGGCCTTCCATCGGGAACATACCTTTCCCAAAAATTGATCCTCAAGCTACGAGCTCACTTGAAAAACCCGTCTCTCTAGAAGAAATTAAAGCGGCAGTTTGGGAATGTGACAGCGATAAGGCCCCTGGCCCTGACGGACTAAACTTTATGTTTTAGAAAAAGTGTTGGGATCTTTTCAAATCAGATCTTTTTGATCTCATATCACACTTCTTTGTCACAGGCTCTCTTCCAAAAGGCTTAAATTGTTCCTACATCACCTTGGCAGCAAAGAAGAAAGACTCCGAGACTTTTGATGACTACAGACCCATTACCCTAGTGGGCGGAATTTACAAAATAATATCCAAAATCCTCTCTCTTCGCCTCAAGCTAGTTCTGCCGTCTATCATTAGCAGTCATCAATCTGCCTTCGTTGAAGGCAGATACATCTTATACGGTGCCTTTCTCGCATCAGAGGTGGTCCATAGTCTGAAAAAAGCTAAAGACCAGGCGGTTATTTGGAAGCTCGACTTTAGAAAGGCTTTCGACTCGATATCATGGAATTATTTATTCAAGTTCCTTACAGCTATGGGTTTCGGTCAAGTGTGGATATCTTGGATTCGGGCCTGCCTTCAGTCCTCTCGGCTATCAGTCCTCGTTAACAGATCTCCATCTCCTGAATTTGTTATGAGCCGCGGCCTCAAGCAGAGAGACCCGCTCTCCCCTTTTTTATTCATCATAGCTTCCGAAGGCCTCAACTCCTTGATTTCTCAGGCTGTCTCTAAAGGTCTCTTCCAAGATATGTCTATAAATGGAGTTCATGTCTCTCTTCTTCAATACGCAGATGACACCCTGATTTTCTTCAAAGCAGACCTAGATTCTCTTCTAAATCTCAAACGGGTACTCAGATGCTTCGAGCTCCTTTCAGGCCTTAGCATCAATTTTCACAAAAGTGCATTGGTGGGCATCAATATTGAAGCAGGCGCGGTTCTTTCGATGGCCAATCAGCTACACTGCAAGGCTGACTTTCTTCCTTTTAATTATCTTGGACTCCCTCTTGGCGCAAACATGCATAAGATCGCAAACTGGAACCCCATTATTGAAAAGATCCGAAGGAAACTCAAATCTTGGAAATCCAAATTCTTGTCTGTTGCAGGAAGGGTAACTTTAATTCGGTCTGTTCTCTCATCCCTACCTTTATATTTCTTATCTCTTTTTAAAATCGTCAGGTTGCAAAGAGAATTCTTTTGGAATGGATCTACTGACTGCAAGAAAATTTGTCTCGTTACCTGGTCCAAGATTGCTAAACCAAAGGACATTGGTGGGCTTGGTATTGAATCCATCCTCGCCAAAAACCAATCCCTATTGTTCAAATGGTATTGGAAATACATCAATTCTGCAGGAGCTGATTGCTTAAAGTTGATCAAACGCAAATGTGAAGTCCCTTCGAACTCGCTCCTGCCATGCTTCAACCCACGCAAATCCTCATTGATTTGGAAAAACATTTATCTTTCATCCTCTTCCTCCAGCCAAACTTTGGTCCCACTTGCGGATGAGACTAGCATCAAGATAGGCAGCGGAGAGCTCATCAGTTTCTGGTCAGACACTTGGAGTTCTTTAGGTTCCTTACAAATATGCTTCCCGCGCTTGTTTCGGAATTTTCTGCTCCCCGACATCTCCCTCGCCGAATTCCTCACACGCTTCTCTAGTTCCCTCATTGTTGATTGGCCTTGGCGTCGCAAGCTATATTCCTGGGAGTCAAATGAATGCCTTCTTATCCTCACAGAACTAAAAGATGTCTCCGTCCTACATCACCGGATGGTTTCGTTTGGAACCCGGACCCTCTCAAGGGTTACACCGTTAAATGTGGATACTATCTTTTGCTTAGAACATCTTCTCCACCTAGCCATATTCCCAATGTCTGGCTATCTGTCCTACCGCCAAAGATCGAGTGTTTTTTATGGATGTTATTCAGGAACGGTGTACCGACTAGAGACGTTCGGCTGCATAGAGGAATCCTATTGGAACCAGATTCAAAGTGCCCTCTATGCTCACTAGTGACTGAAACCTCTGCTCATCTCTTCCTACACTGCAAGTTCTCTTGGTTATTGTGGCAAAAGGTTTGCACTTGGTGGGGGTGTCTTGGGTTTCACCAGCTGCCTGTTCTCTCTGGTACTCCCAATGGCCCTCTCTCGTGTGCAACAAATATAACCAGTCTTGCTGGTTGATCATTGGAGCTGCAGTCATATGGTCCATCTGGATTGCGCGCAACGACTTGATATTCAACTCCAAAGTACCTCAAAGGGACCGCATCTTTAATATCTCTCTAGCGAGAGCAACTTGGTGGATCAAGAGTGTTCATCCTTCATTCCCATTTTCCCCTACTCTGGTGATATCCAACGCCTCCTTCATTCAAAACTGGAAGGGCAAACCTTTAAGAACTTTGTAACTTTACTGCCTCCCCTGTTTTAGCTTTATCATAGTCCTGGTCTTGTATACTTCTCAATAGCTTCTAGACCACCAGTTCCCTGCTGGTAGCCTTGCTCACTATTATGTAAATCTTTTTCACTTTAATAAAATTCGATTAGCATCAAAAAAAAATCTTCTTCAGTGCAATGAACGAAATTCCGACAGATTCATGCGACCACGTTTTTCTTCAATTTGTTATTTCTTGATGCAACTTGTCCCATTGGAAAATCCCAAAAAACAAAAACAAGTTTAGGATTTAGAATTAGCTAGCTACTAAGTTAGGATTTTTTAAAAAAAAAAAATTGAAGTTTCACATTTGTTTTTTAAAATTTTATTTGTATAATTTTTCACAACAAAAAAAAAGTCAAGAATTTATTATCAAACCCCAAATATAGGAATAAGTCGATTCCATCTCTTTTGATGTTTTTTCCTATATGTATAATTCGGGTGAGGCCTTTCTGTCTTTTCTTCACTAAAAATACGTACTCTCGCTACTACATATATATAAGCTCAAAACTTCAGGCGCAAGCAAGCCATCCTTCTCCATAGTCCATCCGTTAGGTAGTTTTGTCTCATATATAATGAATATATGCTCTCTCTTTGGCTTCGCCCAACTTAATTCCCTAGGCATCAAATTTACTTTGAAGCAGCTAAATATAAATATATAGTCTTCCTCTCTAGCTAGTAACTAGCTAGTAATTAAAGATGGATGAATGGAGCCACAATCCGGTGATCCTGTCCGTGATAGTGCAAAAGATTAGAACCACAGCTGATTTCATCGCATTCAAGGGCGTCTGCTCGCTGTGGAGATCGATTGCCAAAAGGTCTCCTCAACACCATCGATTTGTGGAAGGTCTTCCAGGCATAGTAGTCTCTGGAAAATTTCCCGACAAGAGAAGTACTAGTACTAAAGCCACGAAGAAGAAAAAGCATACTAAACTTGCAACCACCACTCGCTGTTTACCCTTGTCGAAACTCGATCCTGACGAGGATATGCTCGCTGAATTGCCTGAACTTTCTGTTCCGAATCTGAAGAGTACTTCTCCTTGTTGTTGTGGGTCTTTTCAAGGGTGGCTGCTGTTCAAGGACCCCTCCTCTCGCTCTATTAAGGCCCTTAATCCAATCACCAGCAGTGAATTCTCGGTTCCTCTGGATCCAGAGCAGTCCAAATATGTTTTCTCTGCAAACCCTTCTGCTCCTGACTTTTACATGCTCGCCATCGATGCCTTTGGATGCGTGTCCTATTGCAGGCCAGGAGTGGACGACTTGTGGGTGGATATAAGAACCAAGATACCAGATTTCCAAATTCATGATTTTGCTGATTTGGTATCCTACAAATCGAAGCTTTATGGACTGCACAAATCTGGAGTTCTATTTGTTTATGATCACATCACCGCTTCTTCTCCTTCTCCAACATTAATGATCGACGCAATAGAAGTTCCTGTCAAGGCCTCGTGGTCAGAAAGGGTCCGTGACTCCCTCTTCTTGGTGGAATTAGGAGGAGACTCGCTTGTGGTTCGTCGCCGCAGAGTCTATGAACGGTGGCCTGACAAACTCAGATTAACTGGTGGATTTGAAGTGTATAGATTGAACACCGACAAGGGATGGGATGTTGTGGAGTCTTTAGGTGGACATGCTTTGTTCTTGGGAGGAGTAGGGCAGTCGTTTTCTTTGTCAACATCAACGTCAAAGGCATAAAAGGGAACTGTATATATTTTCTGGATGATGAGAATGAGGATTGCATTGATATGGGGGTGTTCGATTTAGGAACATCTGAGTTTGATGTTTGGGACCCCAATATATTCTCTCATGGAAACATTCTTCCAATTTGGTTCAGCCCTACACCCTGGTGATGAGTTGCTGTCCATACATACATATACGTTTAGTGCTTTTACAGCTTAATTACAAGCGTGCTAGTTTCTGCGCAGGTAATCCGATTTCAGTTTGGTGGGAACCTTCTATTTCTATCATAATTGTTTCTGCACTTTTGCTTCAACAAATTAATAATTTCCAGTAACTCTAAACATGTATGATGCGTTGCATATGTTTGAATTAGTGCTTAAATATTTGCTGGAAGTTCATATAAACATAATTCCTGTAGTTCTCCATCTGTATCTGTATCCCGCCGTGGGTAAACCAAGTGTTTCAATGATTAAACAAGCTTGGAGGCAATATACTTCTTGCTGATGGAGTGTTTCAACATGATACTTCTTGGTACAGATCAAAACAGATGTCGATAGCTATTTAAATTTTCTTGAGGAGTCATTAATTCATGAATAAATGGATATAAATCATTTATTATCCAACCCATATATACCCAAATTTAGCCAATCAAGTTTTGTTCGAAATCGCTTATGCCAGATTTGGAGATTAGAAGCTGCGATTGATGATATTTTAGAGTTAAAAAAATCTTTTTGATTGCTGTATTTTGTTATTTGCCCCCCGCATTTATAACAGGGTAGCTGGCCTGCTTGCCAAGACCAGTCGATTAGGTACTTGTCATGTAACCTGAGTTTCTTACCCACCACATCCCTTGTACGTTTTGGATCGGGATCTACCTGATGCGAGGCAAAAAAAAAAAAACTTCAGTTTTAGTTCGTTTTTTTTATATACTAATCGATAAATCAGTTGTAGTACGTACTCAAACTTGTTACCATGACAGGTTCACTATATCAGAGGTGAGAGATGATGTATGTAATGGGACATAGTATTATGCTATTTATATAGCAATGCATATTCTTCTTTATAGCTCCCTTTATGCTCAGTCATCACTCTATTCTTCTTTATCCGTTTCTTACACAGATATTTTTTAGGTCCACTTTGGTTGTGAAATGATTTAATCTTTTTTTTTTTTTAAGAATAAAATGATTCTATCTTTAAGTAAGTTTTCTAGTATTTCTGTGGTCACTACTTGCACCTTTGTTGGCCCTATATATGATATGATAGTTATGCTCATAATTATAAGTCTTCACCTCCATTATGTTGTCTTCATAAATTCTTACGGCATTCCTAAATTTTTGGACGCTATCAAAACGAAGCATACTGAGATGCTTGGCTTTCCTCGTTGTATATATAGCACAGCCTCACTCTTCACTACCTTAAAGGCCTTCACCCTCAATTCGTCACCATAATTATCACTACCAATCACACTACATAACCCCTCAGAGTCACAACCATCACTTGGATATATAACCATAACCAAAATCATCAAGGTAATCCGCTACGCCACTGTCTGTCTTCAATTAAGTTTATCATCATCATCATGCCCAAACTTACCCTCACCTCACCTCATCACTTCACATGTTCCGCCTCATCATCAGAGGATATGGGATCCCACATGGACTCCATGCCATCCAATATATAATCAACCACTTCACGCTTTCACCACTGTTAATTCTTCTTCTCTTCACCTTTTCACCAACATCGATCATTTGATTGGCTTAGGGGAAAAAAAAAAAGGATCATTTGAGAGTACTTCATTATAGTTAAGATCTCCCAATAGAGAACTGTTTTGGACTTGTAACACCTTCAACCGCCACACTGGGGATGAAATGAATGCTTGTCTTTATGGGCCAGCAGTCACAAATAAATCACCACTTGTCACCTTGGACATGAATTGAATACTTTTGAGTCTTGACATAAATTATCTATGCTGCAGTTTTGCTCTCCTGTGACATCATCAGACGACCCACTAGTGTCGTCTTTATCTGCTAGCACTAAAATTAAGCCCAACCTCCCTAGTAAATTGATCACTCTGTTCAACATAATTCCACCAAATTAAATGTGTTGTTTTAATAGATCAACCAATCTAAAGAAGCTGCTATATATCCCATATGGCAACTAATCCCTTACCCTCCTTCAGTCTTCGGCCACCAACAGTACTGAAGTGTAGCTTAATCATGTTGTTGATCCTTGGATACTTAATTTTCTTTTTAAAAACCAAAATAAAAAGAAAAGAAGGAAACAAAAGAATCAGACATTCCAGGAGCCGTCAATTTATTGCATGTTGGATCAATTGATACAAATCTCTCTCTTTCTTTCTGATCCCCCTCTCAAACAAACTACTAAGGCTTAAGTACTAATCAAGATTTATTAGTAGCAGAAAGAGTTGCTGCTGGTGGATTGCAAACGCAGATAGTATATTCACACTTGGTGCATTGTGGTTGTCCATATTTCAGACAATCAGCATCAGAGTTGCAGTGGAGCGTTTGCTGCGCTTCTGTTCTTGGTACATTTGTAGTGATCATACCTGAAAGCAGAAGCAAACATAGATACACATTGTTTCAATCATACCGTAACCTTAATTAATTATTCAAACAAATTAATGACAACTACATGTCCCTGAAAACGTAAGGAGCTAAGACTACTGAAGAGGAGTACTATGATCATATATCAAAGGGGAGGATAGGAAACAGTAACAAGTACTCACATGCAGCAAGTAGGAGAACGAATAAAAACGAAAACTTGAAGGAAGCCCTCATCATTCTTGATTGATTTCTTGTGAATGATTGATTGAATATTGTTGCAAGAATAAAATCTTACTTGTATTGAATCCAGTTGTTCTCTAAGACAGGATATTTATAGGGATATTGAGAAGAAAACAAGGGAATATTTCTACCAAACCACATTACCATGATTGTAAAATGCATGTGCATGAATTGAATATAATTAGTTTAGGAAATTTCTTTGAGTATTTCCGCATTAGCTTGTTCTTTTTAGTTTAATGATCAAAGGAAATCGGTGTCAACAAAGAAGGCGATCCCTCCTGATCTTCTCAATAAAGAAGGTGATCGTTCAGGACATTTTCATCTAGACACTGTGGTCAGGTCAGGGAGATAATCTTTTAGATTACACATAAAATCTATTAATTTATGTCCATTGGAAGTCTGTATTTGCAGAGGGAGACCCTGAAATTATTTACAACCAAAATCACCCTGGACATGGGCACTGCCTATTACCTCTAATCTATTTATATATAATAGCCGTTTTGTGGTTGCTGGTGCGTTTTAAGCCAACTACATCGTCTCGTCACCAGCATTATATCCTGACGATATGCATCTCAGATGTAGAGTCTCAAAATGTAAGAAAACTTTACCCTTACTTCCACTTGAGGAAAGAGCGAAGACAAGTACCTTTGAGAGAAGCGCAATTTGTTCATCCAAACTATGGTAGCTTAAAAAAGATGACTAATATGATCAAAACACAATAAAATAAAATAAAAACAAGGCCAGTAATAGTAGCATGACCAATGAGTTGCTGTCCATACATACATATACGTTTAGTGCTTTTACAGCTTAATTACAAGCGTGCTAGTTTCTGCGCAGTAATTTAAGGATTCTCTAAGGGGATTATATGTTTTTTCACGCCTTTCCCGATTTCAGTTTGGTAGAAACCTTCCATTTCTATCATTGTTTTTTTTTTTTTTTTTGAGAAATCTATTTCTATCATAGTTGTTTCTGCACTTTGCTTCAACAAATTAATAAATTCCAGTTACTATACATATATGATGCGGTTATATATGTCTGAATTAGTGCTTAAATACATACTTGCTGGGTGTTCATATACATATAATTCCTGTGGTTCTGCACCAATCTGTATCCAGCGGTGGTAAACCAAGTGTTTCAATGATTAAACAAGCTTGGAGGCAATATACTTCTTGATTCAATATACTTCTGGTACAGATCAAAACAGACATCTATTTAAATTTCTTGAGGAGTCATTAATTCATGAATAAATAGATACAAATCATTGATTACCCGACCCATGTATACCCAAATTTAGCCATTTTGCCACCTCTAAATTTCTATCTAGAGTTGCAAACAATTGCCACCATCCACAAACTTCCAGCCAGATGGCACGCATAGAACACCAAATCAGTCGCGCCACCAAATTTAACCAACTATTCTTTACAAAAGGGAAAAAAATTCCCAACCTTCCACTCAGAGCTCCCTCGAATATCTTTCAATTAGTGCTGCATTACAAAAACCGTCCAAGCGAATAAAAGAAGTAGACTCCCTACATATAGAAATTTCTTACAAAAATTTTGTGTTTAAATAATACAAACGAAGAGAAACAAACAAGCGCCTAAGAACAGACTTAAAAATCAAAAACCTTACTAACTCAATATGGATTTTACACGAACCAAACCAGGTAAGAAAATAAGGGGGAAAAGAGTGATGAAATGATGAAGATACAGAAACCAGAATTAGCTTTTGAGCAGAGTTTCGATGGCTTCAAAGAAAAGTGGTGCCATGTCAGGGTTTGGAGTCTTGATCGCACACTTGATTCCGGGGGTTCCCACAACTGTGGTGAGCTCAATCAAAAAGGGAATTCCTCGAGGAATTTTAGTCGAGAAGTAGAATACATCTTGGTTTGCATGTTTTCGCTTAGCAATGAAGAACATGTTTGATGCTGCCAGCTTGTCTAAAGTAGCTTCTACACCATTGATCACCATGCCTGGAAAATCCTTTGAGATCTCATTGGAGTCGGGAAGGGACCTCCAGGTCTGCAATGGGAGCAAATCAAACAAAATTCCAATCAAAACAATACGAGCCATAGATTGGAGCTATTGGAAATATTTATACATGATTAATGATTATTAACCCAATCATGATGCATAATGATCCGATTTTTGAAAATCTAAACCACGAAAATTATCCAACTTATCCAAAGTTCCAAAAGAGCATTTCCCAATGCAATCTTCTTTGCAGTTTGCTCGAATCCCACTTAAGAAATCACCAGTGGGTGGCTGTTTCACTACCATTTCCTACACTAGAAGAAGATTCCAAAAAAATTACCTCAAGGAAGCTTCCACGTTCCATCCTACCATCCTCTGCAAAGAGTACATGCAATGAGACCTTGTCGTTGAAGTACCATACTGGTTGTTGATTATTCTTCACAGCAACTTGCAAAAGGGAGCTTGGAGGACCAGCAGAGAGGTTCTGGAACAATACCATAGGCAGTAGTGTAGCTGCTGATGTTCCTGGTTGCACTGGTGGAACCTGATAGATGATAAACTGTTAACAACAACATGGGGTAAAAGAGCTTCGATAATTTATAGCCAGTAGTTAAAACCACCTGCAGGGGTCCGGCAGCTGCAAGGCCAAATGTATTCTTATTAAACTGAATCATGAACCCATCAAGAGGAACAGGCGAGTTGTTCTCAAATAAGATGCTATAAAATACTTGTCCATCCTGTCGTATTAGCTGAGCACTGATTTGTAAACCCTGACCAGTTGATGCGGGTAGTAGAACAGGCAACGGAGGGCTGCAATGCAATATGGACAAAATACCAACTTCAGTATCTCAAAGTTGTGACAAAACTGTGGTAGAGATTCTACCCAAGAAAAAAAAATGTGGTACTGTTTTCAACCAAACAAACTATGTTACTGAATTGACAGCTTTTTCTCAATGAACTTAGGTCATAAGGTGCCACCATCATGCATCAGGATCACAAGTTCCTATAACTTCCAACAAGACAATGCATACATTTCATCTTCCTTACCCGGCAGGAGTAGAAGGCTGGTCGACAGGGACAATAGCGCTATTATCAAGTCCAATTAGATCACCCATTAAATCCGGCACAGGAGCAGCAGGAGGAGCTGCTTGCCTCGCACCAGTATGTGGAACATTACTAGAACTGGTCGGTGGCGATGCAGCACTATCAACAGGTTGAGCAGATGATTCTGGATACCCTGTTTCACTTCCATCAGGATAATCATCTTCTTCAGTTCTTTGAGCTGTGGTCTTCACGCGAGTGACAAATACTTCTGGAGGCTTATGGTAAACAGAGGACAAAGTAGCAATATTGGCGAGAAGCTCATCAAGAAGAGATGGGTCAAGTTGATTGGAATCATCACTGATCACAGGCTTCTCAGCCAGGACAACATCCTTTGCTGCCTGAAAGATTTAAAGAGACACATCATATGTGCAATTTCACAAGTCCAAAAAAATAATCATCCCACACAACACCTAGGAGTGGTCATACAACAGCTCATAACAGAGTAACATGGATCCTGGATTGCACTAACACCATGGGTCATGGTTTAAACATGAGAGCTTGTAGAACATATAACAGCCTAATTATACCAGAACCTCTCGACCAAAAACCCAGCCCCTCCCACCGAGCCCCAAAAGAAAGAAATAGAGAACTTCCAAAGAAAGAAAACTAGAATAGACATTAGCATATACCAAGCAAGCAAATAACCTGCCAATGCTATCATATATAGTGGCAACTCTGTGTTTGAATTCCCAACGGAGCTTACTGGCCCTGGGTTTGGTACCAGGCTTAGGATTTAGGGGGGCTTTGGGGAAATACAGGTTCATCAAAACAAAAGCAAAAAACCTAGGCATTGGGTACACCAACAAAACTAAATAGACAGCACTTAGTGTGTCTCTATTAAAAGCACACCTCGGGATCGGTTGATAGCAGACGCCAATATATATATGCACGATCTCGCAAATCAGGATTATCTGTTTCCACGGTGGCATTATTCAGAACCACCTGTATAAGCAATTTCATGAGAAGAGTTAGCTCAAATACATCAGCAATGCGGCTTGAGGTTGCAGCCACATTTGGCTGACAATTACAATATAACTACCTGCATGCTCAAATTAGATAATTATAACCAAGGGATTGGACAGCGTACGCTATGATGCAAACAAAAAGACAGAAAGGCAAACTCATAACAACTCAAAAGTACAAGCATGCTGGTAGAAAAGCAAAACCTGAATCATTTGTTGGGGGCCTTCAGTTGGCTTCTTAAGAAAGAGTTTGACAGTCGCAGTCAGCAGCTGCAACTGGACTTGCGCAGGCTCTTCAGGGAAACTCTCCAAGAAGCTTTCTAGCAGTTCATCAGCATTGTCGATTCTTTCTGCATATTCGCCGATTATCCAGATCATTGAGGCCTTGAGGAAGAGAGGAAAACACAGTTAGGAAGCATAAGGAATAAGCAATATTGTCAGATAGAGTACAAAACTTGAAAATGAAATACAAATACCTTAGCTTCTGGCTCATCTAATGTGTCTAAGCTCTCACAAAGAGTCGCAATAATTGACTCATAACTGCAGCAGATGGAGATTCAAAATTAATTTAAGGAAGAAACCAGTCTTTTGACTTTCTTACATAACCAAGTGACAGGACATGTAGCTTACGTGTTTGGGTATCTCCTAAAAATATCCTTGATAACTATAATAGCCTCTTGAACCACATAATTTACTTTAATCTTGATAAGTTCTAGAAGAACACTAATGCAACGTTCAGCAGCTCTCTCCAACTTGATGGCACACCTACCAATGGCACGAACAGCCTTTCTCACAAAGTCCACATCAACCTCAGTTGCATACTCTTTGAACTCCAACAGGACCTGTAGCCACGCTCAGCATCAAAGAACACCATATTATCACAAGAAAAAAGTTATGTAAACCAAAAATTTCAATTTAAAAGCAATCACAAAGAACTAGGAATACTATCTTATCCTACTATACTGCTTAGACAAGGTCAGTAACTTCACTATACCCCACTTCCTATAGTCAACAGATGAAATCAGAGATCGCTATAACTGCTAATTTAAGCGCCAACCCCCCCAAAAAAAACATGGAGCAGGAGATACAAACCTGGTCTATATTGCGGTCAGAAGCAAGCTTTATCATAATTTCTAACTTCTCCATCTTCACGTATATTGGATCATTGTACTTGCAGAAAAAAACCTGGCGAATAGTGGGAAAAGGTGTTGGGCAGGCATCTTTGATTACGTATTCAGAGTGTGACAAGACGAGAAGCACAAGCAAGGGCAATATATGCAAATGACTTCAGGAATTTGTACCAAGTAGAAGGAACTACAATCATCTATCTACCTTAATTTCATGGGCAAGAATGGTTGGTCTTCTTTGCACAATCAAGTTGATGTTCCTTAATGCAACATATTGTATCTCAGGTTCTGCTGAGAGCAATGTCACAAGAGGAGGAGCCATTTTCTTGCAAAGATTTCGAACAACATCTGTGCTAGTGATAAGCTCCATCTGCTGGAGGATCATCTGTGGAGAAAAAGGAGCAACAGAAAGTTTAAAACATGGAATTCTCAAGTCGTGTAAATACATCAGCTAATGAAAATGTAAAACAAACACCAAAACTGCGTGGTAGCTCATCACCTTAACAGCTGAAAGAACAACCGCACAGTTAGCATGTTGGAGCCTTGGCGTAACACGCTCCACTATATTTTCAGCCTCACGAGCATCAGCTGCTCTGTATCTAGACAAAGCGTCCAAGATGAACACTTGTCCCCACCTGAAGAAAATCACAACAATCAATGGAAAAATAAAAGAAGGAACTAGAGAAGTGAACAAGCAGACTACAGAAAAGCCCCTTCTCTACAAAGGACAATAAACAACATGGCACGGACAACTTTTAGTTACATGTATTGATTTTTGTTTTATTTTTTTTTTTTTTTTGCAAAACAAATGTATTAAGGACTTGTATTAATATGTAAGCACATTAATAAGCACTCAATACCCTAAACAACTACATGAAAAATTGCAACACAATACACAGGGTTACTTCAGGAAAGTCTGACACAGTTGGAACAGGTGGAGGCACGTTTCACACTTCAACATATCATAGACAGATACAGAATCAGATTGCCTAAGTCTAGCTATGATTTCCATATTTTCAGTCATTCTCTAGCATAGCTGCCACAGGATGTTCAAAGCATGAAAGCATAGTACAGAACTTTCATAGATTGATCTTGAAATTTTCCTGACAAATCAATTTCACAGATATGATGGATGATGAAACAACAGATATAACCAATTCAAGGCCAAGATAGATGCATATATAATGGTTTAATATAACATCATCTACAACAATGAGATGTTCACAGATACTAATCTGATTGAATCTCTCCATACTAATGTCTTAGATTTTTCAATATTCCTACCACATTTAAAAACAGAAGCTACAACATGCATTTGGTGTTTATAAAATATAACCACTTACTCTGTGCACTCATTTAGAGCAGTAAGCAGCTTTGAGAGTGTATGGCTTGTGATCTCAAAGATGGGTCTGCTGCTATTGTCTTGAATCTCCGCAAGAGCAGCAACAGCATTCGCAACAACCATTGGGTTATTGTCAGAAATCAAATCCTTGAGAGACTCCAGAAACCCCCTATCCTCAACTAGTTCAGCATTTATGTCATAAAGTTTGGCAACACAAATTGCGGCTGTTTTGCGAACATAAGGATCGTCATCCTGTTAAAATGTCACACAAAACAGAGAATTAGACAGCATATTAGGCAAGTAAACAATTTGCAATGCCACCAAAAAATACAATATAATGACTGCACATGACCAGTAAACCAGGACTCTATCAAAATACAAGATAAGAACCAACCTTAAGGCACCTCTGAAGTGGATCACAAAGATACTCGGTTATTTTGTCAACCCGAATACATCCCATTGTCCGCACAGCCAAAGCCCGAATAAGAGGATTAGGGTCTTGTGAATCCTGGATAAGAAATGGAAGACTCAGGTTTCTTCAGATATCCAGAAAGATAACAACACTGGAACATATAATTTGAAATCTTGAATGAGAAACACAGGGATGGTAATTTGTCCAGGATATATAGAGTTGACATGTTCTTTAAAAGTTAATATGGCCCCTGTCCATACATAGCAGCCAATCTAGTTACGAAAGCTGCAATGTTCACTGGCACATAACAGATCTCGACCAATCTGCTGTTGTATACTTTAGTGTTTAGACAATAGCCTCCTCCTTCACAATTGAAAGCATGTGCTAGAGCATATGTGTGAAACTTAGCCTTGCCTGTGGGACTCAGGAGACGCCATGAAGGAAAATCTAACAATTGGCAGATAACGATATATTCATATTCGTCGCCACAAACTAAGTGTACCATACTTGCATGTAGACGGCAGAAGCATTCATGCCAATTTTACTGTAAGATGTAGAAGGTTCTACCATTGATCTTACCTTGACAAATGTGTTAACTGCAAGAATAGCAAGATCAGGCTGGCTCTTAGCATAATTTATAAGATACAAATAGACCAGCTTCTTGAGCTCCAGATTTTCCGTTTGCATGCAATTCACCACATCGGTAAATAGCGAGGACACATCTTTTCCAACAGTCATTGCAGCAATCACCTTTTTAACCGCATCTTTTCTCTTATCCTGCAAAACGAAACACCAATACAAAGCTCAAATTCCTCTACCACAGTCACTTCCCTGCCACTACATCACTTGCTAATAAGAAGCATGAGAAGCAGATAAATCCAAAACCTATGGTTAACGAGATATTCCACGTTAGGACCTAACTCATTCTAGCAGATCGTCCTATACTTCTAATCTGGTATCAAATCAAAACGAGATCAGTTTTTTATAATAATCTCATTACACAGATCAGCAATCGCATAACTACCTGAACATTCAAAATCACCGATCATGCTAAAAAAAAAATTAGTAAATTCCAGTAAAACTTAGCTCATTAATCCACCTAATAAGTCAAGCAATCCCTCAGCCTCCCACAGTGACAAATCTCTACTAATAGATACCTAAAAAAATCACACAGCGGTAAAGATGAAGCTCGTGATTTAGAAGCCTCCCCGTTTTACTAGCACTAGCAGATAAGGATCAGCAAAAAAGCTAATCTAAACGAATCGAGGACGGGAATGAAGACGCAATTCCGTTAAATCTAACGGTCAAAAAGAAACAACGAGAAACGAACAGATCTGCCAGAAGATTCAACGCAAGGAGAAAATGGAAACAGAAAGGGACGCAGATCAGAATGGAGAAATGTAGAGGGGAGACCTTGTACTGGGAATTGAGCTCTTCTTTGAGTTCGGGGATTTCTCCCTTCTTCGTTGTAGAGAAGTACTTCGAATCGTGGCCGCTCATCCCTGCTTGCTTAGCTTCGCTTGACTCGGTGAGTCGACTTGCTCTACAATGGCAGAGGGGAGAGAGTAGAGGGGGAAGATGGTTTTTGCAATCGAAGAAACGTAGAGAGCGAGCACGAAAGAGGGAGAGAGAGAGAGAGAGAAATGGGTCTGTTTAGTTAGAGAGAACCGAACCGGTTTCGGTTTGACCAATCAGTCTCTAAGTCGTTGATTTGGGTTTAGTGAATAAAGAGTTTGGTGAGCCCAAGTCGTGTTGATTTTGGGCCGGTGGGTGTTGCCCAATTTTCACTTCTGCGTGTATGATAATTGATACGTTCACCCGCGTAAAATTCATGGAGGCCCACCATACCCAGTAAAGATCCGAGTCCAAATTACTATATAAAATAAATAATATTAAATTATTTGGAAAATTATATAATTTTCTGCACTATAATATGTTAGTAAAAATTAAAAAAAAAAATCTTCATGTTTGTGGAGGACTACCCAAAGCTTAGGGAGCTAATACATAAAAACTTCATGTTTAATTTATAATGATATTCGGTCAAGTAAAACGGGGCATTATCTATTATTTGGTTGACACTTTTTCTATGGGTCAAGCACTTTTTTGGGCCTCCGAGTTTCGCGTTTATCCTGTTTGTATACTCGGGAGTTTTTCTGTCCCTTTTGTGTACCTCGGGTTTAGAATTTTGTCTCTTTTCTGTACCTCGGCAGCCCGGGCGAGGACGTGGCCATCTGCTCGGGTCCACTTGACACATATCGAATTTTTATTGGACCACGTGGTTTTTAAAAAAGTGGGACCCACTTTTTCTAGAATTTAAATTTCCAAAAATTGTTATCCGATTTTTAGATTGAAATATCAATTGGTTGACCCGATTTTGTTTGTCAGGGTAAAAGTTTGTATTTTTACCTTGACTGTAAAAGTCTTTATACAGTGATTTACCGAATGAATTAATCTTGGGTAATTAATTCAAGGTAAATTGAGCGTCGGATTCTAGAACCGAGCCTTGTTTCACGTTCGGGATTTTTCTGCGGATTTTACGGACCCAAGTTGGTATTTTTCGAGTCTAGGAATCTTCAGAAAAATCGGCTTTATTTCGGAGGATCGGACCAAAAATTAAGGTAAGTGGGTACTATAGTTATTTTCTGGTTCGGACTGAACACGCCTCACATGCAGCACAGTAATGCATAATTGAGGGCTGCCCCTGCCTCTTCCCTATGTCGTTCGTGCTTTGCCTTTCTCGTGTGTCACCAGTGCCTTGCCCGTGTTTTTTTTCACTTCCATAAAGCTAACACCTTCTTCTTCATCTTCATCTAACAAAACCAGTACCACTTTTCTTTTCTTTTGCAGAAATACCATACCCTGCTCTTCCCTTACGTTCTCATCACCTACAAAACCAAAGTAGGGAAAAAAAAAGAGAGAAAAAAAAGGGAGAAAAGAAGAAAACAGAAAAGAAAGGAAAAAAAAAAAGAGAAAAGGGGAAGGAACACATACCCGTGAACCACCCACCCAAGACCATCACACCACCACCGGAGACCACCTCGCTGCCACCAGTCACCCTCACCGCTGCAAGCCGCAGCCGACGGCAGTCTCACCACCTCCCGCAGCCACCGCCCACAACGACTCCTTGCGTCGCCTCTCTCAGTTGCTCCTCCCTGACGTGTTGTCGCCCGCAGCTGCAGCACCAGCAGCCACCGCACCTCCTCCCTCGCAACGCCTTCCCTTCAGTCGCGTCGCTGCCGTCGCGAAGTGCCGCCTTTGCTCACGCCTTGCATCGCCGCCCACCAAAGGACCTGTGGAGCTGGATCTTGAGGATGAGTAACCCGACTGTGCGACCGGGTCGTGGCCACGGGTCCGGTTGATCCAGATGCCACCTGGGCTCTTGAGTGCCTGGGCCGGATTAGGTTGCTAGGCCTGAGCATGGGTTCCAACCTTGGTCCTGGGCTGGTCCTCTTGGCCTTTGGTTCTGGGTTGGCCCAGATTATTATGGGCTGGCCCAGTTTGTTTAAAAAAATAATAAATAATATATACTTCTGGAAAAAAATATATTTTGGGAATATATGAATATATTGTGGGAAGTATAAATTTTGGTATTTTGAAAAATTAAGGTAATTATGATATGAATTATATATTTTGAAATTATTATATGGTAAATACCCTTGACATATATTATGGATAAGTACATGCATAATTATTTCAAAGAAAATTTTGTTATGGTAAATAATTCTTGTGAAAATATTTTAGGAAATATATATATATATACGTTATCATTATTTTTGGAAAATAATTTCATGGTGGCTATAATTCTAAGAAAAGAATATATGTTGTATAAACTATTTTATGGAAATATTTTTGGAGGATATGATATAGAAAGTAATTTTGTGAAAATATTTTACCAGAATAATACCAGGCTATAAATATGGTAAATCATTATTTTGACTTGGAAATTAATGTTAAATGATAATGATAACGGAATACAACCCGAGGCCGTAACCGAGTTGGCATAGTATTTTAATTTACGATTTACAGCATTAGACTGTCATCTGCATACCATTACTGTGCATCTTATGTGTGCATATTATTTGTTTATAGGAGTTGATACTGAGCAGTTCAACGAGGAACTGGCTTTGGAACCTGTTGAGAATTTCATAACTGATAATCGACTAAGGTGAGGATGGATAACCCTTGATATGTTGCCTATAATACTTAGTGTGTTTTTTGTTGTTCGATTGAATTGTTGTGTGATTCTCTGGAACTTGAATTGCTTGATTGAACTGTTGAGTTGATTGTTATTGTTTTCTATGGTTATTATGTTGTTGTTGTTGTTTGTTTGTTAACAGAGGATTGGCCTGTTAACTGTGGATAAATTGGGTAATTAGGAAAAGGATATTGGAATGTTGGAATTGGAATTATGATGATGACTTAATTATCACGTGGAAAGTAGTGGTACGACCAGATGGCTGGAGAAAAGTTTTTGTGGTGGCCATGATTGGTTTGTTGTGTAAGGATGTTGATCCTTGGGATATTGATCCCGGTTTGATATTTTTGGGATGTTGATCCCTGGTTCTATTTTGATCTGGCACCCAGGATGAGTTGATAACCATGGTACAACCCTAGCTTGTCCAATGACGGGGCCCGGATGCTAAAATTGGAAAAGATAATGAGTGAGTCGTGTCTTTTGGTTTAGGGCAGACTTGATCGGTGTTGTTTTTGGTTTGTTTTGACTGTTGCTTGTGTTTTCGTCCTTGAGTATTATAGTTGCCTGCATATTTCTGTTTATCCATGATTGTACGTTTATGTACCGGTGAGCGTTTCGGACTCACCCCTCGCCTGCGGGGTTTCATCCCGTAGGATGAGTTATTCGTGGTACAGATACGATGCATTTTGGCTGCTGTGGCATAAACTTAGGCAGGACTCGGATCCATTAGTTTGCATCAAATTTTGTTTATGATGATATTGAGATTATAAATGCTTCCGCTGTGCTATTTTTGATGTCCCCGAAGTCGGGCGACGTGTTTTCATGTTGGGCCGAAGGGTCAGATTTCTGATGTTTATGAAGTGACATTAGGCCGTTGGGCCGATTCCTCTGATATATTCATTGATTGTGCCACGTGTCGGCATTGTTATCCAGTAATTACTGTGAGTTGGGTAATTGGAGGTCGGGTCATTTCATGTGTTAGGTTACGGTAATTAACATGTGCATTACTGATTAATTAATTAGCCAATTAGTGCTAATTAATATTTTAATCTAATTACTTAACCATGTGCTTAATTGAATTTGATTAATGACAAACTAGGTTTATGAATATTTTAATCCACCACCCAAACTCTTGATTAAATAATAAAATCAGATTTTTTAAGGTTTGATGTTAGTAGTATTGGTATGTGTGCTAGTGGTATTATTTTATTGGGTTTAAGTCTCTTTCATACCTATGGACCACATTGGTTTTCTTGCAACTTTGAGGCAAATATTGAAGATGCTCTTAGACCCTATAAACCATAAATCTAGCATGATTCAACTTAGAAAATGTTTATTTATTGATCTGGACAGCAGTAAGAAAGATCCATCTCGATTTAGCCCAAACCTAGGACCATCAAACCTAGGTATTTGTCCAATTTGTGCTGATTTTCTAGAACTTTGAGGCAACTTGTTGGAGGCGCTCCCATACTCTAAAAACTGTTACCTAGTGTAGTTTAACTCAAAAAATGTTGTACTAAAGATCCGGGCAGGTCTCACAATGGATAGATTCGAATCTGACAATCCTAGGATCACCAAAACTAGGAGTCTGCTAAGCATGTGCTGACTTTCTTGTACTTTGGAGCCACATGTTGGAGGCGCTCCTATGTGCTTAAAACCTGCAAGCTTGCTTCTTGCTACTCTACACATATTTGTTTAAAGGACTGGAAAGCTCTCTCAACGGATCAATTCGATTCAGTCCAACCTAAGAGAATCGAACCTAGGTGTCGGCTCAGCCTGTGCAGACCACTTTCTGGAAAATGGAGCGATGAATGTTTTGGCGCCAACGATGCCAAATCCTGAGGTAGCAGAAAAGTGACAGCTAGCTGTTGGATGAAGAGGCTTCTACTTCTCCCAGCCTCTATAAATTGAAGGAAGGCTGAAGAACTCAAGTTAGATCTGCTATTACGAAGCCTTGACATTATATTACTTGAATTATACTTGTAGTTCTCCAAAAGAGCCTAATTTGAGTGTGATCTATAAGGCTAAAGTATTGAGTTTAATTGTACATCTTTTTGACTTTGTCATTGAAGATTCTTTGCTGTGAGATCAAACACACCTTAGTGGGAACTTGTGATTAGTTTGCTAAGGTGGGATTCAACAAACCGGGGAGGTTTGTGGTGAGTGATAGGTTTGAGCTTAGCCTAGGAAAAAGCTTGTAAAAGGTTGTGGTTGAACCGGTAAAAGCCACGGTATAGTGAAGGTTAAAAATCTCAAGGTGGACTCCTTGAATAGTGGATATAGTCTTGAGTGGCGAACCACTATAAATCGTTGTGCAAATCTCTCTAACCTTTCCCTCTTAAGTGTGAGTTAGTGTGTGTGTTAGTGATCATAATCTGCAGATCCGAGTCTAAGAAGGATTTGGCATCAACTGTGTCAAATCAGTGATTAATCAAAAAAGGCTAATTCACCCCCATCTTAGCCATATTGGGCGTACAATATGGTCTGAATTAGAAAAACTGTAACAGCCCGGGTAAAAATTTACATTTTACCGGGACTGTAAAAATGCTTTGTACAGTAATTCACCAAATAAAAATAATCTTGGGTAATTATTTCAGGGTAAATTATGCATTGGATTCCGAAACCGAGCTCTGTCCCACGCTCGGGATTTTTCTGCGGATTTTACGGACCAAAGTTGGAATTTTTTTGGTCCAAGAATCTTAAGAAAAGTCAGGTTTAACCTCGTATTATCGGGCTAGAAATTAAGTCAAGGGGGTATAATAGATATTTTTTGGTCCGGACGGGACACTACTGCATAATGCAGCCGCCTCCTCCTGTGTGCCCGTGAGCAGCCTCCTGTGTGACTTGTGACCCTGCATGATTTATTTTGCCCGTACTCTTCACCACCTGCAAAAACACACCAAACCACCCAGCTCACCTTCTTCTGCAAAATTCCTCCGCAACTTCAACCTCCAGAAAAATTCACAACCCAGTTCCCTTCATTTTGCTAAAACCAGAAAAAAAAAAAAGAGAAAAAAAAAAGAGTAAGAAAAGAAAATAGAAAAAAAGGAAAGAAACAAAAAAAAGAGAGAGAAAAGGGACAAGAGGGAGGGGCTGCCGCCACCTCACCACCGCCATCACCACCTTTCTTTTCTCCTCCACAGCCGGCCACCACCTACAGGGAGTTACCGACCACTACCCGAGCCGCCTTCGCCTCCCGATCTTCCTGCAGATCGTCACCACCGCGTCGTCTCCTCCTCTGCCGCCAAACGCCGCTGCAAGTCGCGCCCAGACCACGGATTTTTGCCGCCGTTCACGCGTCGTTAGCCGCGTCTGCAGCCACCAGCGACGCTGCCCTGCCGCCTGTCGCCTCCTCTTCGTGTCGCCACTGCCTCCGCGCCTCACTCCCGTCCGTCAACCTCGCGCCGCCGCGCCCTGCTCAAGGTGAGCAACTCGGGTGAGGAAGACGACCCGCCACACGCACCGGGTCGCGACCTCGGGTCGGGTTGACCCGCGTGTGGATGGGCTGGGGATTTGGGGCTGGGCTCGGGTTTTGGGCTGCCTGGCTTGGGCTTCTGCACGGGCCTGCGCCTGGGCCTCAGCTTGAGGTCTGGGCCTGGTGCTGTGCAGGCCTGGCTGGCACTGTTCACGGGCCCAGCCCAGTTTAAAAAAAAAAGAAAAAATAAAAGAAAAAGGGAAAATAAAATCTGGAATGATGAAAAATAATAAAAATTAAAAAATAATTATATTGGTATATTGGAATAGTTTGGAAAAAATGTGGATATTAAATGGAAAATAATTACTTTGGAATATATATATATATGGTAAATAATAATAATTTTGGAAAGTACATACTTATGGAAAATAAAAATGGAGAGGGTATTATCAAAGTAAATACGTACCAGAATAATAACCGGAAATAATTAGGGTAAAGTATTTCCGGCCTATGTAAATAAATGGTGAATGATGATGATAATGGGAATAACCCGGGGAAGTACCGAGTTAGCGTGGTAGTTATTTTACGGTTTACAGTAATAGTCAAGCATTTGCATATCATCTTATATGTGCATAAATTGTTGTTTGATATAGGAATTGGTAATGAGCAGTACCCTGAGGAGCCTGAGCCGGAACATTTCGAGGACTTTCAGGAGTAGAAAATCGGCTAAGGTGAGGATAAGTAATTATTTATATACTGCCGTAGTACCGAGTTGCTGTTGTGTTATATGCTTGAATAATTCTTTATGGTTGTGAATAGTTGTTGTGAGATGAATTTAATTGTTGTTTGTTGCCGTTGATGTTGCTGAATTGATGCTGTTGTTGATGTTATTGATAATGTTAGAAATGTTGGTATTGGTAGGTCATTACTGTTGTTGTTGGTTGTGAAAACTGTGTGAGTAGAGTACCGAGGGTACTAGTTGAAGTAAGCTTGTATTAACCAGGCGAGCGGAGAGGCTGTGAGCCTGCTCGGGATGATGAGATAATGGAGGATAGTATGAACTAAGTAACTAGGAACAATAAAACTGGTCACACTTAGACATCTAGTAAGTCACAGTTAAATGTTGGAATAGCCAGATGGTAGTCTTATTTTTGTGGTGTTGGGGGAGAGTGTGCTTGGGGTCTGCTCCCTGTCTGTACCAATGTTTATTTTAGGCGCTGGGGGAGAGTGTGCTTGGGGTCTGCTCCCTGTCTGTGCCAGCCATACGTGGAGGTACTAGGGCGGGGTCCACGGGCTAGCTAGCTTGACTATCAGGCGACGCCATCATTTAACTAGTGATAGGGGCCCTGATAATAAAATTGGTGTAGTGTGTCTAGGATCACAGAGAGTGTTATTTAAGGTTCGTGTGATCCTTAGCAATTGCTGTTGATGTGACTTGGATTATTTACGGTTGTTAGTATATGTATATTTGCTTATGGATTTTACCCGGTGAGCACTTCGGACTCACCCCTCGCCTGCGTGACCTGGTCGCGTAGTTTGACTGTGCGTAGCTCAGGTACGTTCGAGGCAAGCTATGGCGCACCCTCTGCTAGGCCCGGATCCATCCTGCGTTGCATCATGTTAATACTGTTGCCTATTGCTGTGTTGTATTAAGACTTCCGCTGCTTGCATTTTATTTCTTGATTCAGTTGCTTGTTGTAATAATGTTCCCGTGCCAGGACAAGTATTGTTGATGTATTATGTACTTTTATTGTATGAATACTGTCGGTTGTGTTATTTACCATTGTGGTTACTGTAATAGTACGTGGTCCCACGTGTTTACTGTGTATAACGGTAAATACGGATCGGGGCGTTTCATTTTGGTAGCGGAGCGAGCTGTAGGTCCTTGGTTGTTGTTTGATTGTTTGTGCATATCCTGCTCCACATGTTATAAATATAATACTCATGCATACATCTTCATATAGGTAGGACGAGATGGATCCGGCTGAGGGACACCAGCATACCGCCCAACAGCACTTGGAAGAGGACCAAGTGTCAATCGGTCAACCGTATGCCTACGTGGAAGATCCACACGTCTACGATGGGGTACCAGGTATGCCATACCAGATGTCTCTGCAGATGATGCACATGATGACCCAGATCCTTCACCGACAGACAGCTGGGGGACCAGTCGAGGACCCTGTTTTCACCAAACTATCTGAGCTTGGTGCTGAGCCATTCTCAGGAGCGACTGACCCTCGTGAGGCGGACGAGTAGTTACGTCAGATAGCCAGGGTCATGCTTAAGATCAAGTGCACGACCGACCAGTGGGCGAACTATGCCGCTTCTCTTTTCCGTGAGGAAGCAGCAACATGGTGGGAATCTACCACAAGAGACCTGCCGAAACCGGTGGTGATGCCATGGGCTGAGTTCACGGCCATGTTTAAGGACAATTTCATTACCGAACAATTTCAGGAGCGCATGCAGCGCGAATTCCTGGAATTGCACCAGGATGGTATGACCGTGACAGAGTACGAGAAGAAGTTTGACCGTCTGTCCCTATATGTTGGAGATCTGGTGGCAACAACCAAAGCCAGATGCCAACGTTTCTGGAGAGGTTTACATCCTGACATCCGAGCTATCATGGGATGTAAGGACTATGCCGGATATCAGGACATGGTAAGGGATGCTCAGAAGGCTGAAGTCACATGGCGTGATCAACAGGAGTACCGCCGGAAGAGAAATGCACCGCAGGTTCCTCCCAGTCAGAACAAGAAGCCATATGTACCTGCCGCCAGTGCACCTGCAGCTGGACGAGGACAGTACCAGTCAAAGACTTATGGACGTGGTTGGACTAACAACTGCGGAGCTTCGACTGGAGGATGGAGTGGACTTGGAGTGACTAGTTCTGGAGACAACCGCTACCGACATCCCATATCATCAGTCAGATGTTTCGAGTGCAACGAGTTGGGACATTACCGTTATGCATGCCCGAAGCTTGGGAGAGTCAGTAACTCTGCACCGACGCCAATAGTTCAGGCCTCTGTGGCTAGTGTGCCAGGTGGATCTAGAGCACAAGGACAAGGACAAGGTCGTGGGTGGAGCTAACCAGAGCACAGCAGTCCCTAGAGCTTTTGTTATCCCCGCAGAAGAGGACACTGATGCTGCTCAGGTTATAGCAGGTATCTTTACAGTACATGGTAGTGTTGCTTTCATATTAATTGATCCTGGAGCTACACATTCTTTTATTGCTCAAACCTATGCTATGCAACATAACTGTGAAGATGTATCTTTAGAAAAACCGATGAGGGTTAGATTGCCCGCAGGCATCATAGTGAGGCTAGATAGAGTTTGTGAGGATGTGCCGCTAGTATTCGAGAATGAAACCTTTCCTGCACGACTCATTGTCATGAACATGGGAGGATTTGATATAATCCTAGGCATGGATTGGTTGTCGAAGTATCAAGCTTTGGTGGATTGTCGAGCTAAGCAAGTGAGGTTGACATCCACCGAAGATCGGTTGATTGTTTTGTCCGGAGTGGGGAGAACTACAACCACATGTAGGATCTCTGCTACCCAGGGCTATGGAATGAAGCAACATGGTCCAGATGCTTTGCTAACCCACATTCCAGGCGGAGAGAGTTTGTTGATGTTTTCCCAGATGATCTACCAGGTTTGCCACCCGACAGAGAGGTTGAGTACACCATCAAGCTTGTACCTGGAGTTACACCTATCTTGATGGCACCATACAGAATGGCACCAATAGAGCTTCAGGAGCTGAAGAAGCAGCTAGATGAGCTATTGGAGAAAGGTTTTATCAGACCTAGTACCTCACCATGGGGTACACCAGTCTTGTTCGTGAAGAAGAAGGATGGTAGTCTGCGTATGTGTGTAGACTATCGCCAGATCAACAAGGTGACAATCAAGAACAAGTACCCGTTACCGAGGATTGATGACCTTTTCGATCAGCTTCAAGGAGCAACGGTGTTTTCAAAGATTGATCTCCGATCAGGCTATCATCAGATCAAGATTTCAGAGAAGGGCATACTGAAGACAACTTTTCGCACACGGTATGGTCATTTCGAGTTCACAGTGGTACCATTTGGATTGACCAATGCACCGGCTGTATTCATGTGCTTGATGCACTTGGTGTTGAACAAGTTTTTGGATAAGTTTGTGGTGGTCTTCATCGACGATATCCTCATCTAATCCAAGAGCAAGGAAGAGCACGAAGAGCATTTGAGGATAGTGCTTCAAAGGTTACGGGAGAAGCAGCTGTATGCCAAATTCAGCAAGTGTGAATTTTGGCTTAGAGAAGTTTCCTTCTTCGGACATGTAGTAGGAGGGGATGGAATAAAGGTCGATCCTGCCAAGGTTAAGGCTGTGTTGGAGTGGGAGCCTCCTAAGAATGTGTCCGAAGTCAGGAGTTTTCTTGGCCTTGCAGGATATTATCGGAGACTCATAGAAGGTTTTTCCTTATTAGCCAGTCCCATGACTAAGCTATTGAGGAAAGAACAAGCTTTTTTTTGGAGCCTGGAGTGCCCATGGAGTTTTGAGGAGCTTAAGAAGAAGCTGACTATGGCACCAGTGCTAACAAAACCGAAGCCAGGAGTTGAGTATGTGTTGTTTTGTGACGCATCTGGACTTGGTTTAGGAGCTGTGCTGATGCAAGAAGTACGAGTGATTGCTTATGCCTCTAGACAGCTAAGGACTCATGAGAAGAACTACCTGACTCATGATCTTGAGATGGCAGCTGTGATTTTGGCTCTGAAGATTTGGAGACACTACTTGTTTGGACAGAAGTGTCGAATCTTCACCGACCACAAATGCCTTAAGTACATCATGACTCAGAAGGAGCTTAACCTGTGACAAAGACGTTGGGTTGAGTTGCTTAATGATTATGACTGTACCATCGAGTATCACCCAGGAAAGGCTAATGTGGTAGCTGATGCTTTGAGCCGGAGACAATCGGATAATGCCTCCATGAGTTACTTGATGTTTTCACTTATCTAGTTAAGGAAGTTGGGAGTTGACTTGACAGTGGATGATACAGGAGCTTTGTTGGCACACATGAGTGTCAAGTCTAACCTAAGAGGATGGATAGTGGAGTTACAAGACGGAGATCCCGACCTGGTCAAGCTGAAGGAAGGAGTAAGGAGTGAAAAAGAAGACAAGTTCTGTATAGTTGATGATGGAGCACGGATGATTGGGAAATGGGTATGTGTACCCAATGTCAGTAATTTGCGTAGTCAGATCTTGGAGGAAGGTCATATGACGCCATATGCGATGCTCCCTGGAAGCACCAAGATGTATCAGAACCTGAAGAGCCATTTTTGGTGGCCTCGGATGAAGAAGGACGTAGCAGAGTATGTCGCCAGATGCATTACTTGCCAGCAGGTGAAAGCCGAACATCAGGCTCCAGCAGGCAAGATGAGATCGTTGACAATACCGGAGTGGAAGTGGGAGATGATCACTATGGATTTCGTGATTGGTCTGCCGATGACTCGGAGGCAACGTGATGCTATTTGGGTCATCGTTAACCGATTAACAAAATCAGCTCATTTCCTCCCTATCCGCCAGACTGATACCATGGACACATTGGCGGGTAAGTATGTTGCTGAGGCTGTGAGGCTACATGGGATTCCAAAGTCTATAGTCTCAGACAGGGATCCGAGGTTCACATCACGATTCTGGAAGAGCTTACAAGTTGCTTTGGGAACCAAGTTGAGCTTCAGCACTGCTTTTCACCCTCAGACAGATGGACAGTCTGAGAGGACTATACAGACACTGGAGGACATGCTTAGAGCTTGTGCACTTAACTTCAGTGGGAGTTGGGATAAGTATCTACCCTTGGCGGAGTTTGCGTATAACAACGGCTACCATTCCAGCATTGGTATGCCGCCTTTTGAGGCCCTCTATGGAAGGAAGTGTAGAAGTTCGGTATGTTGGGACGAAGAAGGTATGAGATTGATCGTTGGACCGGAGTTAGTCCAACAGAGGGTGGATAAGATTCAGACGGTGAGACAGTGCATGCGAGCTGCTCAGGATCGGCAAAAGAGCTATGCTGACAAACACCGACGTGAGATGGAGTATAACGTTGGTGAGAAGGTTTTCCTCAGAGTAGCACCTTGGAAAGGAGTAATCAGGTTCGGCAAGAGAGGAAAGCTGAGTCCAAGGTATATCGGGCCATATGAGATCATTGAGAGGATTGGACCACTAGCTTACAGGTTGTCATTACCTGAAGAGCTTTCACGCATACATGATGTGTTCCACGTCTCCATGCTGAGGAGATACCGATCAGACCCTAGTCATATTGTGGCCCCAGTGGAAGTTGAAGTGGCAGAAGACCTTACCTAGACAGAGACGCCGGAATAGATTCTTGCTCGAGAAGTTCGGCAGTTGCGAAACCGTACCATTCCTATGGTCAAGGTCAAGTGGAGTAAGCATTCTGCTAACGAGTCAACATGGGAAGTCGAGGAGCATATGCGATTCCAGTATCCGCATCTCTTCACCAGTTCGGAGTGAATTTCGGGGACGAAATTCTTTTAAGGGAGGTAGACTGTAACAGCCCGGGTAAAAATTTACATTTTACCGGGACTGTAAAAATGCTTTGTATAGTAATTCACCAAATAAAAATAATCTTGGGTAATTATTTCAGGGTAAATTATGAATCGGATTCCGAAACCGAGCTCTGTCCCACGCTCGGGATTTTTCTGCGGATTTTACGGACCAAAGTTGAATTTTTTGGGTCCAGGAATCTTAAGAAAAGTCAGGTTTAACCTCGTATTATCAGGCCAGAAATTAAGTCAAGGGGGTATAATAGATATTTTCTAGTCCGGACGGGACACGACTGCATAATGAAGCCGCCTCCTCCAGTGTGCCCGTGAACTGCCTCCTGTGTGACTTGTGACCCTGCATGATTTATTTTGCCCGTACTCTTCACCACCTGCAAAAACACACCAAACCACCCAGCTCACCTTCTTCTGCAAAATTCCTCTGCAACTTCAACCTCCAGTACAAATCCTCAAACAAAATACACAACCCAGTTCCCTTCATTTTACCAAAACCAGAAAAAAAAAAAAAGAGAGAGAAAAAAAAAGAGTAAAAAAAGAAAATAGAAAAAAAGAAAAGAAACAAAAAAAAAGAGAGAAAAGGGACAAGAGGGAGGGGCTGCCGCCACCTCACCACCGCCGTCACCACCTTTCTTTTCTCCTCCACAGCCGGCCACCACCTGCAGCGAGTTACCGACCACCACCCGAGCCGCCTTCGCCTCCCGATCTTCCTGCAGATCGTCACCACCGCGTCGTCTCCTCCTCTGCCGCCAAACGCCGCTGCAAGTCGCGCCCAGACCACGGATCTTTGCCGCCGTTCACGCGTCGTTAGCCGCGTCTGCAGCCACCAGCGACGCTGCCCTGCCGTCTGCCGCCTCCTCTTCGTGTCGCCACTGCCTCCGCGCCTCACTCCCGTCCGTCAACCTCGCGCCGCCGCGCCCTGCTCAAGGTGAGCAACTCGGGTGAGGAAGACGACCCGCCACACGCACCGGGTCGCGACCTCGGGTCGGGTTGACCCGCGTGTGGATGGGCTGGGGATTTGGGGCTGGGCTCGGGTTTTGGGCTGCCTGGCTTGGGCTTCTGCACGGGCCTGCGCCTGGGCCTCAGCTTGAGGTCTGGGCCTGGTGCTGTGCAGGCCTGGCTGGCACTGTTCACGGGCCCAGCCCAGTTTAAAAAAAAGAAAAAATAAAAGAAAAAGGGAAAATAAAATCTGGAATGATGAAAAACAATAAAAATTAAATAATTATATTGGTATATTGGAATAGTTTGGAAAAAATGTGGATATTAAATGGAAAATAATTACTTTGGAATATATATATATATGGTAAATAATAATAATTTTGGAAAGTACATACTTATGGAAAATAAAAATGGAGAGGGTATTATCAAAGTAAATACGTACCAGAATAATAACCGGAAATAATTAGGGTAAAGTATTTCCGGCCTATGTAAATAAATGGTGAATGATGATGATAATGGGAATAACCCGGGGAAGTACCGAGTTAGCGTGGTAGTTATTTTACGGTTTACAGTAATAGTCAAGCATTTGCATATCATCTTATATATGCATAAATTGTTATTTGATATAGGAATTGATAACGAGCAGTACCCTGAGGGGCCTGAGCCGGAACATTTCGAGGACTTTCAGGAGTAGAAAATCGGCTAAGGTGAGGATAAGTAATTATTTATATACTGCCGTAGTACCGAGTTGCTGTTGTGTTATATGCTTGAATAATTCTTTATGGTTGTGAATAGTTGTTGTGAGATGAATTTAATTGTTGTTTGTTGCCGTTGATGTTGCTGAATTGATGTTGTTGTTGATGTTATTGATAATGTTAGAAATGTTGGTATTGGTAGGTCATTACTATTGTTGTTGGCTGTGAAAACTGTGTGAGTAGAGTATCGAGGGTACTAGTTGAAGTAAGCTTGTATTAACCAGGCGAGCGGAGAGGCTGTGAGCCTGCTCGGGATGATGAGATAATGGAGGATAGTAGGAACTAAGTAACTAGGAACAATAAAACTGGTCACACTTAGACATCTAGTAAGTCACAGTTAAATGTTGGAATAGCTAGATGGTAGTCTTATTTTTGTGGTGCTGGGGGAGAGTGTGCTTGGGGTCTGCTCCCTGTCTGTACCAATGTTTATTTTAGGCGCTGGGGGAGAGTGTGCTTGGGGTCTGCTCCCTGTCTGTGCCAGTCATACGTGGAGGTACTAGGGCGGGGTCCACGGGCTAGCTAGCTTGACTATCAGGCGACGGCCGTCATTTAACTAGTGATAGGGGCCCTGATAATAAAATTGGTGTAGTGTGTCTAGAATCACAGAGAGTGTTATTTAAGGTTCGTGTGATCCTTAGCAATTGCTGTTGATGTGACTTGGATTATTTACGGTTGTTAGTATATGTATATTTGCTTATGGATTTTACCCGGTGAGCACTTCGGACTCACCCCTCGCTTGCGTGACCTGGTCGCGTAGTTTGATTGTGCGTAGCTCAGGTACGTTCGGGGCAAGCTGTGGCGCACCCTCTGCCAGGTCCGGATCCATCCTGCGTTGCATCATGTTAATACTGTTGCCTATTGCTGTGTTGTATTAAGACTTCCGCTGCTTGCATTTTATTTCTTGATTCAGTTGCTTGTTGTAATAATGTTCCCGTGACGGGACAAGTATTGTTGATGTATTATGTACTTTTATTGTATGAATACTGTCGGTTGTGTTATTTACCATTGTGGTTACTGTAATAGTACGTGGTCCCACGTGTTTACTGTGTATAACGGTAAATACGGATCGAGGCGTTTCAAAAACAACCCAATCATCGTTTCCTATCTTTTTCTTTTTTATCTCTTTTGTTTTTTTTATCTTTTTTTTCCTTCTTCCTCCCCACTTACTTGCAACTTTCCCTTGTAATATTGTGGGTCAAGCACCGTTTCCTATCCTTTCTTCATTCTTCAAAAGCCCATGGGCGAAATTTTTTTTTTAAAAAAAAAACCATTAGAACTTTGAAGAATGAAGAAAAGGGTCACCACCCGCCGGTGAAAAGTTCTTGATTACGTTTCTTTTCATAAAATAACACAGCAACAATAATAAAAAAAATCAGAAAAATTCAGTAAAAATACAATGTAAAATCTATACCAATTACCAAATATGATTTCCTTTTGGTGATGCCAACAGTGGTTTCCTCCTTCACAGATTTGTGCATTAATCAACCACACTTTTTGTAGATAATATCAAATTGCCAAACACACAATCTTATCTAACCGTGATCTGATTTTTAATCACAGAGAAATCTAATCTTCTCCTCCTCATTAATCTCCATAACACAAAAAAAACAATAAAGAAAAAAATCCTTCATATATCTCTCCTTTTCTCTTTCTATGGATCCATAAGTCATGACATATATATGAGAATCTTTGAATGATTCAAGTTGTCTAAAGCAATTAATATTTGGGATATATATTTAACTGATCTTTTTTATGGTTTGATCCAATTTGGGTATGTTTAGTATAATTCATTGCATATATTTGTTAAATACTCTATGTATTTTATTTAAGCTGTTCATGTGTGAATTTATTGTTATTGCTATTTATGTTGATGGTTTAGATATAGTTGTAGTATTTTCATCTATATGTGAATTTTTATTTTTTTTTATTTTATGATTTAAACATTATTGGAACTCCTGAAGAAGTTTCTAAATCGTGCTATATTTTAAAAAAAGAGTTTGAGATGAAAAATCTCGAAAAGATTTGTTCGGTCCTGAAGTACCATATCGGAATGCAATTTATCTTGCTAATAACATGAAGCCTGAAACTTTTAACATAAACTTATTAGCAAAATATAACTTTGCTCTAGCATATTTATATTAGAATATAATGAAATATATTAATATATATTATGTTGTATTCAACATAGAATTATTTTAACATTGTGATAAAAAAAATTATTATATTTTCTTATTTTCATCCTCTAATCTTGTAGTCAATAATTAACCCAAAATATTGTCCTCAATATATCATAAATGAAGAAATCATACTAATTTAATTTTAAGGCGATAGAGAATTCACGGAAAAAAAAGCACTAAGGATTTATTTACAGAAGGGAAAAAAAGAAAAAACTAAAAATGGAAGGAGGAAAAAACTGCTATTCTGTTTGAAAAAAGAAGGTACTTTTTTCGACGAAAAGGAGCAGAAAAAAAAAAGGTGAAAAAACAAAATAGTAACTGCCTCTTCCGCGAGCTACAGGGACCTCTCGTCGCTATCGAGAGCGCTTCTTTCTTCTTCAGCTAGCTCATAGCAGAAACCGAGTCAGGCACCTCACACCTCCTGAGTCGACTCAACACGAAATCCACCTCTCTCCAGGTAATTTCTTTTCGAAAAAATCAAATCCACGGTTCTATTTCTATCTATAAATTTTAAAAAACCAGAATTTTGTCTGATGATTCATTGATTTGATAAACTCGGTTATTATTGTTTCCCCTACAGATGCCGCACGCAAAAGAAGACAGGTCAGTCTTCTTCCATTATTATCTTTCCATTACGATTTTCCACCACATAATATTTAACTCCAATTATCCCAAAAATCGCGTAATATGGCCCACAGGTCTGCTTCGCCCCGTGCCTCTGCTTCTCCTCCTCGTCGAGCTAGACGCTCAAGATCCCCGTCACGATCTCGGCGAAGTCGCTCCAGGTAATCTGATTATTATTCTTAATTTTGTTATTCATCTGTGCATTTTGGAGGTGGAATTGTATCTTGACTTAGTGTTACTTTCAGGAGCCGTGAATCGGAGGTTGACGCGGCTAACCCTGGGAATAACTTGTATGTAACTGGCTTATCCACTAGGGTTAGTTCTGCTGATCTTGAGAAGTATTTTAGCAAAGAAGGCAAGGTATATTATTATTACTGTTGTTACCTTTTGGTCTGGCTGTGTGTGCTTGTTTTCGGGTTAGCCGATTGGAATGAGTTGTTGTTTGAGGGGGTGGTTTTGGTTTCAGGTTGTGGAATGCCACCTGGTAACAGACCCTCGCAGCAGGGAGTCTCGTGGTTTCGCATTTGTCACCATGGAGACGGTCGAGGATGCTGACCGTTGTATCAAGTACTTGAACCGGTCAGTGCTCGAAGGGCGCCTAATCACTGTGGAAAAGGTACTAAGCCATGCAATGGATTGATTTATCTAAAGTGTTGTCATGTAGGCAGAGTGAATCTACTTAATTTTTTTTTTTTTTTCTTTGTATGTTGGTCTTTTGGTAGTTTTTTTTTTGCTTGTTTTCCTTTGGGAAGTGTTGCCTGATGAGTTTTGGCAGCAGGTCTGGTATGTGTAACTCCATCGAATTCACAATCTAAGCCTCTTAACAGTTGAATGTATCCCATCCTCGAATCACGACATGAGTTCTGCATCGACGGCATGTCACTCATCGATACAAATTCGAGTATTTTGCCGAGGAGTTGTCTGTCCTTTATTCCCTTTCTTCAATAGTAACAGTATCTCAACCACTGTTTGTTTATGTCTCTTTTTACATGCTGAAATGTGTTACAGAGATAAGTAAGAAACTATACTTAACGCTTTTACTGTCTTGCCATTTGTTTTCTGCGATTTTTATCCATGCAAAATGATTGATAACGGTAATTCTTTTGTTCTGTGATACTTATCACCCGATATTCTGGACTCTGTTCCTGTGGATGCTTGAATATAAATGTTTTACGTCTAAGTGATTTCGTTTTACAGGATTGTTGGGTTCTCCTCTAAACTTCCGTATCATGATATTTGTTTTGTGCTCCATTTTGTAAACATAGGCAAAGAGAAAGCGTGGCAGGACACCAACCCCTGGCAGGTATCATGGCATGAGAGAGAAGCGAGGTACACACTGGAACTCTCTTCCATTTGTCTTGAAGTGTTTTTCATCAGATGACCAGCAGTGTCTAGTGCCACATTTTGGTCAGAACTTTTTGGTTAGGTCATTAACAACTTAATGAATCATGATTTCTTACTCTATTTGATCCTGGCTCTTCTGCTCTGACCTGTTGTAATCTGCCATGATCTCTATATTCTTTCTTAAGCATATTCTTTTTGCTGCTTTGATTCAAAGACTGTCATGTACTGTATGTCTGTTCAACCATGCTTGAAGAGAACTGCATGTGGGTCGGAACATTGTAGCTGTGTTTAATTTGTAAATTGCATTGATGACGGCAACCCTTAAATGGACTACTATTTTCTTCTAAAATGGAAGATAAATACATGTTCTTGACCTCAACCAGCTAATCCAGTTAAAATTGGCAATTTCCTTGTGATTAATTCAAAACCGATTGTCATCATTTAAAATTGGCATAGCTTGTCTTCTGTCAGTCTTGTGCTCATTGTTTGAGTAGATTAGATCCTCTCAAATCCCCAAAGATTTAATTCGGCAATTCTTGTCTAAAGATGAATCAAATGGCAACCTTACTCCCACAGCTGTACCTAATTAAGGTGGCATGGGCGTCTACGGGCTCAACACATTGGGCAAAATTACTCAATGTTTACTAACTGTTTACTAGCTCAACACATTGGCCAACATGGAGTTTTTGATTCATCAACTCAATGTTACTAACTTCATACATTACCGTGAATTTTATTTTTTATCCAAAGTTTTATGTATCTGCTGTTATAAATAAATTGAATGCAGGACATGGCCGCAGACGTTCCCGCAGTTACTCACCTCGTCGAGATCCTTATCCAAGGGACCGCCGTGGTAGTGGTAGATCCCGGTCTCCATATAGTCGGAGGAAGGATGATTATGATTCACATAGTAGACGCAGGGAGCGCTCACTGTCTGCTGATCGCAGCCACCGGAGATAGTAAATATTGTCTGGTTTGAAGTCTCAAGCCCCTTAACCCTTTTGTCCATCAGATCTGGACTTCCCTCAAAAGCACAGCACTGTTATGCAACTGAAACTCTCCTTTTCTCCCTTTTCCTGTTTTGTATCTTTATGTTTCTTGAGCATTTCTGTTGCCTGTCTCTTTTCTTTACACAACAATTGATGTACCTTTGCAATGCCAATTGATGTGTTCTCGTGGTTGTCTTTATGATGAGGCTAATTCTATTAAGACCAATGGGTGGATGTGAATCATTTGTTGCAAGCAGTTTTTTCTTTCTATTGCCGGTTTATCTCAAATGTCCCCTCAAGCAAGAATAGATAGCATAAGTCCAATGTTCCTGCCGACCGTACTTTGGAGAAACTTCATTAGCCCGAGGAACTTGCAATCCTTCTCATTAAACTGCACCAGATATTGTCATTTTAGCTGTGTCAATTCTGTGGCCCATTGAAATATCCACCTTCAGGGTTGGAGACTATTCACTGGATCTCTGTAGATTGTGGGTTTTTTACATGGATGGGCAGTGCAAATGCCTCTCTTTGTTTGGGTTGGATATGTTGGTTGTGGCCCCAGTAACGTGGTCCTGCTTTACTTTCCACCTGCTGCCGCCATGCTTGCATTATTTGTGCACGAATTGGTCTCTTTCCCTCCTAAATCTTAGAACCACATGAGTTGGGGTTGGTTCAAAATTTGAAATGCCTCGCTGCTTACCTTACCATACCACCACTATTTCTCTTTGCTTTTGATGATTGGAAGCAAAAAAAAAAAAAGAGGACTAGTACTATAAAGATAACCATAGAGTTGTGATGATTAACACCAAATTTAGCAAAAGAAATTGATCTTGGTTAGATCGTAGTTGGTTTTAGTACTGGATAGATAGGTTAGGAGTATGGGGGGAGGAGTAGTGAAGAACACAGTGAGCAAGGGTGAGGTTGTCTGTACCAGTCTTTCCAATAAAAGGAAAAAAAGAGGAGAAAATGGGGGCTTGAAGTATAAATGCGATTGCGAAGCATGTGGGGGGACGGGCCCACCCTTTGAATCCTAAAACCAGGAAGCGGGGATTCAAGAGTGCGCTCCAGCTGCAAGAGCGGACTTCAAATCCAAATTCAAATTTAACGCAATTCTTTTCTTTTCGTTTATAAACAAAACTTTTTTTTTTCCCACCCCATCCTCCTTTTATTGATTTTTTTTTTTTACAAATCAAATATATATCATACCAAATGACATATTGATCTAATACATACTTCAGCTAATAAATTTTTTTTTCAACAAAATAAATTTCAGAAGGGTAAAATAATATTTTATGTGAAACATCAATGACTTATGATATCTATGTTACAAATTTTTGTTTTTAACATAGGTTGAACACCATGATTATTTTTTTTCGTTTTTGTGCTGAGCTATGGCTTTTGCTTTATAGGGGAGGGTACGAATTCTAGTTTTGCTTGGATAAGATCCGACAACTGGGTCTCTGACAAGTGTACGTCAAATGCCAAAGGTAACCGGTCACCTGCTTCATTTTTTTTGCTCTCCTAGGCTTGGCTTGGCTTGACTTTGGTGGAGGAGGTGGATTATTAATTTATTAGTAATAATATATTAAAACTACATTGATGCATGACAAGACTGCCCCTGGCCTGATGGTACTGACAGAATGGCGTATTGCTGTATCCTTGCAGGGGGTAGAGTCTAATCCTGGCCATAAAAAAATTTTGCTGTCGGACATTTGGTGTGCAGGTACACTTCATAAAATATCTGCCCCCCTACACTATATGTGTGAGATTCCAAACCATTTTCACTTCTTTTCTCTTCCACACATATAGGTGATAGGAGGAGTAGGTAGGTTTAACAATGTCATAGATACGTATTGAGCGCAGTAATTATGTTTTGAACAAAGAAGACCACTGTTGATGAGAATTTTAGTTTGGTGATTTTGTACGTAGTTGATAAAATTTAACCCTTTTGCCATTTCCATTTCTTCCAGGCCTTTGACCTCGTTTCTTTTACTGAAAAAAAAAAGAAAAGAAAGAACATTACCATGTCCATTCAAATTCCGCATGAGCATCACTGGAACAATGAATATGCTAATATCAGAACCAAAAGAGGGGGAAGAGGACCACAATGGGTCAAGACGAAAATGAAAATACTGGTACAAGATTCAACTCATCTTCCAAAAGTCCACCCCACTAATTTATCATTACAAAATTCCACAAATTTCATCATCAACAAAGTCTACGCTGATTAAGCAGGGCGTCGTTAAAAGTAGTCTTAATAACAAAGCCCATTAACATGCAAAATGACACACAGTTGTGTGGACTGTGGAGCAAGCAAAACAGAGCAATGCATTACAAGAAAAATAACAGAGGACAGATGACTAAAAAAAAAAATAAAAGGACAAAAGAAAAGACACACGCGACGACATTCGATTGGATTATGCCCCCTCAGGAATTTCAACGTCTTACGAAAAAAGTCCTGACCCCACAGTATCACGTCGCTACAGAACCTAGATTTTCCACCACATACGACAAACCCTACACACACACATATTATATTACTAGTATATTAGACAACCCCCCCCCCCCCCCCCNGCCTAACCACAAAGCCAAATTATGAACAAAATTTTGGGAATAGTGAAATGACACAAATTATGTTTACAACTTTAATGCATTATGCAATGCAATACACTTTTCCTTTTTGCCCTATAATTTGTTTAAGGTCTTGAATTTCTCATCTGTCTTTTCTCTTAATTGACCGACCCAACTCAATTATGGTTTCATGCATGGACTTATTCACATCACTTATTTAAAAAGTAGGTGGTGTTACATAATGTTTTATACAGAACATTTATACCTCCTAGAGTACCAGTACCTATCTTAATTTTTCACATTACAAATTTATATGGATACAATATTTATGGGAAAGTGATTGGAGTTACATTAACCTCTGCTTAATATGCAGGTTACATGTGAAAATTTTGGGACAAACAAATAATTGGGATACAAATCCATCTGGTGGTGGACTAATATAGCCAGGGAACACTACACAAAACAGTACTAGTAATTATATGCATTTTGCGAGCACAGAGCCCAAAGTAATGAAAAGGACAAAAATGAGAGGGAAGAAAAAGAATGGAGGAAGGTTAACAGGCAATAACAGGTAAAACAGGTAAGAATGACAAAAGCAAAGGTTTGTGACCGTACGGCACATTGCAGGTCGTTTCCATGGCAGTTGGTAAGCATTTAGTGTGCCTGCTCTCTTCTCTCTCTCTCTCTCTTTCCAGTCTTTTGCTTATTGTATCATTTTTACTTCCTTCCTTGTTTGTTTTCACTCGGCTCTCTCTCCCTCTCTCTTCTCTACCAAAACAAAAGAAAAAAAAAAAGCTTTTCATTTTCCCCTTCTCCTTTTCAAAAATTCCCATACTTCTTCCTCTATCCCCTTCTTCGTTAAACATTGATCACTTTCCCTCGCTATAGTTTAGTTAGCATACCCATCTCCATTGAGTTTGTGGTCGCTTCAGGTAAATATATCCAGCTAAACTAATTAATTAACCAACTTAATAATACCTCCCCTGGTTACTTAATACTACTCACAGCAGCTCAACAATTGTTCTTTCTTATTTTGCTTCGAGAAATTTAGGTTCAGAAGAATCAATCCATCGTTCTCCTCTCCATGCATTACAATTCCAATGCACATCAAACCCACCTTTGTTTTTGTTTCCTTTTATCTGGGTTTATTGTTGTTTTTCCCTTTCTTGGGTAGTAAACGAGAAAGACTACTTTTTTTTTTTATCTTACTTTCCTGTTTCTATGATTTTCAATTTTTCCTCTTCTGGATGCTAGAATCTATGGTTTTTATTGTGTTTTTGAATGGATTTGAAATATCAGCTGTGTTCTTAGTTGCTATGACTGATTGGTTTTTTCGGAATTTAAAGTTTGTTTTCTTTTCCATGCATTTTCCTATGAGGCAACTCACTGTTCCTTTCACTTCCTCCTTCTCTTTCTATCAGTTTTAGTTTTAATTACCAAGTTTGATTTGATGCATCTGGGATGGAATTTGGTTTGTGGTTTTTATAATGAAACTTCAATACTTTGGAATAGTGAATTTCATTACAATAGTGAATATACGCAGTTAATAATGATCACTTCATCCACAGTACTTCCTTTGATCTGAATAAAAATAGTACTTCATTTATTGTGCTCAATCTTAGCCCGTGAATCACTAATTGATTGTAAAGGGTAAGACATCAAAATACAACATTTTAGATAGGTTTCAAATTCATTGTACTTTTTAACAACATTTTATCTCCTCCCTTCAGGTACTGTAGCTGGAGCTTGGAATGTTCTGTCCAGATTTAGATTAGGATCAAGTTTATTGCCAAATTCAATTTTGATGGCGTTGTTAGGCTCTGTGGAACTTTAGTGTTTCTGGGCACTATAAGATTTTTTCAAATTGAACTTTTTCATAAATTTTCTGGGGTTTGATTGAGGAGGGAGAAGATGCTGGAGACTGAGCTCTGCCCGTCGAGGATTCTGTCGCCTTTCCGGGAAGAAAGTGGCGATGAAGAAATGAGTGTTCTTCCCAGGCACACTAAAGTAATTGTCACTGGAAATAATAGAACAAAGTCAGTTTTGGTTGGCTTGCAAGGAGTAGTGAAGAAGGCTGTGGGCCTTGGGGGTTGGCATTGGCTGGTATATGCTTACTCTTCTTCTTACTAACTTTAAATTTTGATTCGCTGTTGTTTAGCCAGAAATGTTAAAAGTGGTGTCCTTTGCCTTCCCGGGAATATTACCCAATTTTGCAGTATTTTCCTCTTTCTTGGTGTTTTTTTCCACTGATTTTTCTGGCTTGAAGTTCCTAGGATGTGGGCCGATCTCTGAATTATTCTTGCCTGTAATTTTCTATTCCCTTTTTTTTTATTATTTTTATCTTCTATTGATCTGTTATTTAGCTGATTCATTATAAGGTTTCATTAATTTATTTTAGCATACGTGTTATAATATGAACTGAATTCATACTTAGAAGGAAACTGAATCTCGCGAGATTGATTCGGAATTACTAGGAAATCGGAGTATTATTATTTTTCCTTTCCTTATTTGAGACTTTTTATCCTTTTTTATTGCTCATGTAAATCCTGAACAAAAAAAAAAAGCTCATGTAAATCTATAAAGAAGCTTACTTTTCTAGGTTTATACTTATTTTTTTCTCCAGCTGCGCTAGGTTGTTAGGGGAGCTTATTTTCTGTCTCTTCTTCTCTGTGTTATCTATTTACTGTCAAAACCAGCTATGGCTGACCAAGTAAGTCTTATTTTGCCTGTGTTTTGAGGTCTGAAGATCCTGCGTACATATTCTGAATACAAATCTTCAATCATCATGTCACACAGGCTGACTTAGCTTAGATCACTGCATGACATCAGCAGGGAATCCTTAGCTTTTTCTGTGTCTTTTTGGATAAGAAGCAGGAATCTTTAATATTGTGTTGTAGTTTATTATTATTTTTTTTTGAGAACGAGTTTATTATTTAATTCCACAGAAACGTAGATTTATGTTTTTGTATCACAAGTTTCATGCAGCCTATATTATATTTTTCTCTATGCTCTGGCGGGGGGTACCAAGAACATGCTGGGGTGGTTTATACCTTTAATGTCTGGATATAGATCTTGCTCGTGAGAATTTGCTCATTGGGCTGCATCAGTGGTGGCTGAGGATGTTTTGCACTCAACCTTGGAATAGCAATCCATCTATGTTGTGATCTATTGTGCTGTTAGTTATTGTAAATTGCCTGACTGACTATAGATTGCTTCTGGGTTTTGTAGATTTTGAACTTATTTTTTGTGTTGCTGCTTTTTTGTCTTGAAGATGTTATGAGGGGAACTTCCTCTTCTTTCATTACTAGTTCAGTTTAACTGTGTTTTGCGCCCTGTTTCCCCTGCGTCAATAGCCAATTTGGATCTGTGTATATTTACGTTTTCATGTTTTTTTGACATGACAGGTTCTGAAAAACGGGGTTGAAGTTAAGCTGCAAAGGAATGCATTGAGCGTCCTGGAACATCCTACCGGGAACGAAGTAGATGAAGACGATTTGGATACTAGCAGCGGCTCTGATATGGGTGAAAAAGACCATGATTTCTGTATGCCTACATTATAATGCGAAAAATTTTGCTTGTCATCTTATGTGCCTAGTTATCTTAGACTTAATATTTATCATTCTAATGATTGTTAATGCAGTCAATGGTGGTGAATTCCACAAAATCAGCAAGCCACGGGTGCGGCCATCAAGGCCTTTTGTTGCACATCCACCGACGAAATTGCCAAATCGAAGCGGTTACAAGGATGTCCAATCAATTATTCACACTCGCCAACCGGTAAGATATGTGGAAGTAGCTGGCATGCTAGTTTGTGTTCTGTGATTGGTATCTAGACATCTTGACTGGCACATAAGTTGCAGTTCCATACTTGGTTTCTAGAGCATTTTTAATGAATTTGCCATATCTTCTTATATAAGAAATCAATATAATACATTATCAATTTGGTTGATGTTTGCATCCAGATCACATATTTGGTTTAACCCGGATTTTGGTTACTTAGATATGTAAACATCTTCTTACAAGTTAATAGACATTTAAGACTGGTTTTGGTTAACTTCAACAACAAACATTGACTATTGCCTAATCTATTTTGTATACTTCAGAGGGTGAACTTGGAGAAACTGAGAACAGAGTCATTGTGGAGATATTGCAAGCAATACAAGATTGTAAGTCCCTGACTGCTGCTGGATTTGACTCTGGTTTGAGCAACTGTATTCACCTGACCAATTCTTTATTTTTTACTTGTGATTAGGCGGGCATTAGTTTTGATTCATCAAGGGAACGGATGCTTATTGCTGCGAAACATCACTTTGCCACACAGGTTTCCTTTTTCCACATTTCTGTCACCATCTCTCCCTTTTCGCTGCCCAGTAATGCTGACCCTTTTCTACCATTGCAGCCACCACTGGATGAGGTGCAAGTGCTCGCGAATTTCACCCGCCCCGCGAAGAAACTAAAACCAGCTGATAGATCGACTGATTAGGAATTGTTGATGTACAAGGCATTGTAATTATATACGTATTAACCCTAACCTCTAGATCAGATCTGATTGTACATTGGTGTGGGAGAGTGGTGTTCTCCCCCTGGATACTAACATTGTAAGGCCAGGGCTCACGCCCAAAATTAATTTCTAAGTAGACTGTTCTTTGCTTAAACATTTGCCATTAGATTCTGTGTTGATTGAGATATAGGGTATTTGTCTCAACCATGATTTTAGTTGTACTGGCAATGGGCGCCGAAGTTGTCAAGTTCACAGGCAATTTTTTTTTTCTTGAGATTCTCAAAAATTGAGGATGGAGACAAAGAAGTTAGTAAGTGCACCAGGTCCTGCAATGTTGTTTTTTTTTTTTTTTTCCTACTTTTACAAGACAAGATGTGTGGCATGATCTTTTTTTGTATTGTCGAAGCATAACATTCATAAAAGTCCAAAAATTCAGGTCCGCCACCACCTAGGAAAATGTAAAGAAAGGACAAGATTTGCAGAATAGTACTCCAATGGAAACAATTCTGTTTTTTTTTTTAAAAAAATGTAAATTTAATTTTGTTACTCATTAGCTTAATTAATTATGATATTTGGAAATTATTGAAAATTTATTGCCAAAAAAAAATCATCATCATGCTTGAGGGGATTCAATTCCACCTTTCAACTAATTCTCCAATTATTAGTCGGTAGAGATACAGACTCGATCTCAATTGTGAGAGTAAGGGAGATTTTTTTTTTTTTTTTTTTTTGATTAGAAGGGGCTTAACAGCCTTTATTAATTAACTAATAGTTACAAACCTGGAGTCATTAGCTCCAATCAAGTCTTTAAACAAAAAGGATCTAACTTGAGAACAAGGTTCTATATATCGTTCCATGTAACCAGCCATGCTAGTGCCTTTGTTGGCATAAAAGTCAGCACAAGAGTTGGCTTCCCTGTATGTA